>CAUDMG010001683.1:2225000-2335000 GCA_958450375.1 Homarus gammarus
GAACCTGCCTGCCACGTCACACACACACACACACACAATTCAGTTCCTGTCAGTCATTTAAATGTTCAGATCCTGTTCGCTGAATTTCATCATCGTCATCATCATTATATTTGTTCTTTATCATTATTTAGAATTTATGGATTTTCTTTATTTGCTTCATTATTAGTTTATTATTATTATCATTATTATTATTATTATTATTATTATTTTTATTGTTGTTATTATATTTTTGTTATTATTATTATTATTATTATTATTACTAATATTATTATTATTATTATTATTATTATTATTGATGTTATCATATTATTATTATTATTATTGTTGTTGTTATTATTATTATTATTACTAATATTATTATTATTATTATTATTATCATAAGTATTATTATTATTTTTATTGTTATTTTTTATTATTATCATCAAACTACCCAAAACAAAATTAACAAATAAACATCAAAACTGTCTATAAAACATACAAACTATGCAAACAAACGAACAAAATAACTCAACCTCACAAACAAAGACAAACAAAGGCATTTCCATAAGATAACACCAACCACCCATTTGCTTTTATTCAACTGGACATCATCAACAAAAACACAACTCTCTTTAATTCAACATATCGTAACAAAACAACAACACAAAAGTTATAATGTTTGTTTGTCATCGTTTTTTTTTTGTTCGACAAGTTAGCCGAACGAACATAGAACAAACACATGGACGGTGACCTTGCCAAAACACAACGTCCACTAGAGCCTTCATAAAAACATTGATATTTTAACCCAAAGAAACACAAAACAATTAACTGATCAAACTATCGGTAAACAGAGACATACTGATCATTTATTTCACCTGAAGATTAACCTAACCTAACTTAATATAAATTAACCTAGAGCTTAACCTAACCTAACCCCAAAAAACTATCTTCCCTAACCTAACCTGATCTGACCTTCGCAAAACTGAGAGAGAGAGAGAGATTTGTGGTGCTGGGTGAGTAAAAATATTTCCTAATTTTCTCACTTTCTTTATTTTTCTTCCTTTCTATTCTAATTCTACTCTCCTTCTCTTACACTACTCTCTCTCTCTCTAACCATCTATCATAATATATATTCATCACCGACTTAACCTAACCTAACCTCTCTCCTCTGGGCTCTATGCTGCCAGGGGTGGATTAAGGGGGCCCAAACCTCAGCGACAGAAGGGTGAACATAACAAAGGAAGGGAGTGGTGGACAGTGAGTGTAGAAAGTGATGAGAAAGTGAGAAGAAAGTTAGAAGTGCCACAATAACAAGTAAGGGGAGGAGTGGTGGACGGTTAGAGAAAATGGGAGAAGAAAGTGCTAAGATAACAAGTAGATGTGGTAAAGAAGACTCATATAGAAAGCAATAGGAAACATCTATCAACAACCTTTAATAACATGGCTAAATTTAATCTCAGACGATCATACGAAGCAGCCAAGTGATGTCTGTATTGGTAACATTACAACGAGGAATTAAAGTCATCAACAACTACTAAGGTCAACGAGGATATCCCTTCTGGTGAGTGGCTTGCACATTCGCTTTTAATACTGGATCTCAAATCTGTAACTCCAAGCTAACGACGACTCTCAACTCTAATCAAACCCATACTTTTTATTACCACAATTTTACATTCAATCATTCAATTAAATGTGACATAAAAATCTCCTAAGATATTGAGAATGTGTTGTTGTTTTCTTATGGCTAGATATTGGTAAACAAGACGAAGAGTGTTGATGTTTCCGGGGGAGGGAAGGAACAAACATGGCGTCAATTCGCCCAGCAGATAATGTCAACAAAGAGTGACGTCACGAGGAACACGAGAGGATAGCATTGTTTGTTTTGTGACAGTCGCAGGAACCGTGTCGGCATCAACCCTGCAGGCAGAAAGTAAAGGGGAGATGACGCGCAATAAGAGAGACACACATACACAGATAGACAGACAGACAGACATGCAGGCAACAGACAGACAGACATGCAGGCAACAGACAGACAGACAGACAGACAACAGACAGACAGACATGCAGGCAACAGACAGACAGACATGCAGGCAACGGACGAATAGAAAGATACACACACACAGTTACTGCTAATTTACTACCTTCCCGAAACCACCATCACCCCACATACCACCACCACCACCACACACATCAACATTAGCAGGAACTGAAGTGAGACCAACGTTATACAACATCAACAAAGACAACAGAACAGTAACAACAACAGCAGCACCACCAGACAACGGCAAAAGAGACAACAGAAACAGAGCCAACAGTAACAAGAGACTGTCCTCTTGCCTCCGGCTAGCAACAAGTGGGCGGAGCCTCAGACCGGCACAGCTTCCATCATGCTGGACCACCTCTCTCACGCACGCACGCACACGCACGCACGCACACACACACACACGCACACACACTGCACCTGAGTGGCATCGGTCTATACATCCACTGGATACATACATCACTCCTAAGGGCCACTGCTTCGCCCACGAGTCACCTGAGGTCCTACTCGGATCTGAATAGGAACCTAATTATTCAGTCGAGAAAGTAAGGGCGGTCGTGTGTAGCGCCGCCCACACTGCCTCCTTGTACACCGACCTCTTGGCATTCAGTGTGCTGTATCCGCACTGCCCGGGAATTATGTTGCCATTATTATCATTACTATTATTGTATCACCTGAAGATTAGGCATCCTTATTTCACCTGATAATTAATTAATTTTACGCTACCTTGGGTGGTTAGGTTAGGTTAGGTTAGGATAGGTTAGGTTAGGATAGGTTAGGTTAGGTTAGGTTTAGTATTTGGGTGTCTAATTATTTGGCGAAATATGTTGGGGGACAAATTTCTGGTGTATTATTATTATTATTATTATTATTTTTATTATTACACAAACGTTAAAAATGTTCCTTAATAATGTTAGAGCGAGAAGTTAGGTGAACAACACGTGTAGATAGGTCAAGTTCCTTCAACATTTACTCAACATTCTCTCAGTGTAAACATAATTACCTCAACATTCTCTCAGTGTTAACAACATTACCTCAACATTCTCTCAGTGTTAACAACATTTCCTCAACATTCTCTCAGTGTTAACAACATTACCTCAACATTCTCTCAGTGTTAACAACATTACCTCAACATTCTCTCATTGTCAACATCTTGCACTAAGACTGTGGAAGGTGAACTTTTCCTCTGTCCAATTACATCAAGTGAATAGAATAATTACGCTGAATAGGAAGTAATTAAAACATTCTAATGACAACGCCACACTTTGATGACACACACACACACACAACTTATTGCCCTTGCCGCCCATCCACCCCATGGTTCTGCCCGCCCACACACAACCCACGGTTATGCCCCGGCCACGCACCTTACATGGTCCTGTCCGGCTACACACCACACGACCTTGCCTGGCCCTGAACTCACCACCCACACATTCACTCTCACCCGAGGCCAAGTGTAGGGTCTAACTGTGGAGGAAGTGAGTTCACACAGGTGGAGGGTGAAGTGGCTGGTGTGTTAACTCCACCTCTCTCTCTCTCTCTCTCTCTCTCTCTCTCTCTACAGTCTCAGTACAGTGGTGACATCATATTGATCGCCATATTTGTATCGTAAATAATGACTTACGATTATTTTCTGAGTTCTTGTGTCGGTCATGTTAACTCAGGTGTACACTGGTGCCCTGCTGCCGTCCGTACACAGGTGGACAACAGGTATATTTGCTGTCTCTATGGCAACGGATCACCTGATGATTACACACCCTAGTTTACATTTCATCTGAAGAGTAATTAACCATTTTAACGATACCCGGGTGTTTGGTTAGGTTAGGTTAGGTTGGGAGGTTAAGGTTACATTAGGTTAGGTTAGGTTAGGTTAGGTTAGGTTAGGTTAGGTTAAAATATCACTCCGAAAAGCTAGAACGCGTCAGACCTCACCTCCCATGACCTTTAGAGGCGTGGACAACATCAGCTGACCTGCCACTCCTCAAGGACGACAAACGATGATAAAGAGAGTTGGAAAGGAAGGCAGAAAATAGCGCCACCTCTCTCTTCCGCTTCCTCTGTCGCCATAATGGAAATCATGTTGCTGATTTGACACTCCGCTCTCACAAGACAGACACCTTATATAGTTCAGGATGTGTGGAGGGGTGACAAGGTGGTGGTGGTGGTGATGACAAAGTGGTGTTGGTGGTGGAGAGCTGTGACCTTCCCCTCCCTCTTCATCCTCTCTCTCTCTCTCCACCACTCCTGTAGCGATGTACCCTCCTCCCTCCCTCCTTCCTTCCCCCCTCTTTCTCTCCCTCACTTTCTCCACCAATCGACTTGAGTTACTGATGTAGTGGAAATTCTTATCCCTAATGCTAACTGGGGGATCGTTAGGTTAGGTTGGGTTGGGTTAGGTTAGGTTAGGTTAGGTTAGGTTGGGTTAGGTTACACTGTAAACAATTACCGTGAATATTACAATGGTTCACTGTAAAAAATATACAGTTGGCCACTGTATTTGTTTTAGAGTGATTTTCTGTTAGTTCCGCGTTTTACAGTGACACACCATCGTCCTCTGCTATGATATTTACGGACGCACTGTAAATTTTACCGGAAAGATTAGGATTTTGGTGCATACTCTAACGAGGTTTTAGAGCGAGGTAAAGGATTTTGTGAGATCTTCATAAATGATGCACTACGGGTATTTTGTACTTAACCCTTGAGTACGATGTCTTAACCCCTTGAGTACAATGTCTTAACCCCTTGAGTACAATGTCTTAACCCCTTGAGTACGATGTCTTAACCCCTTGAGTACAATGTCTTAACCCCTTGAGTACAATGTCTTAACCCCTTGAGTACGATGTCTTAACCCTTTGAGTACAATGTCTTAACCCCTTGAGTACGATGTCTTAACCCCTTGAGTACGATGTCTTAACCCCTTGAGTACAATGTCTTAACCCCTTGAGTACGATGTCTTAACCCCTTGAGTACGATGTCTTAACCCCTTGAGTACGATGTCTTAACCCCTTGAGTACGATGTCTTAACCCCTTGAGTACGATGTCTTAACCCCTTGAGTACGATGTTTTTAATATGGAGTCACAGACATTCAGGTTGGGGTCGTAAGTACACTGGTAATTAGGGTCGAGTCACAATACAAATTCGACGCCATTGCAGACAGACAAACAGACAGACAGAGAGGCATCTTCGGGTCGTAGCCTAAGAAATCACATTGTACCGTTATTACAGTGAGTTGAGATACGTTTTCTTAATAAACATTAAGAGAAAATTCACCACGAACATTATGAGAATCCATCTTTGTGTCGTAACTAAAGTGAGACAGTTAGACGCGTTATCACATCGCTAATTACGTGGATAAAATGGAACAAACTACTACTTTAACTTAAGACCAATTTGAGAATCTGGGTCAGGAGGACACATGGTTAGGAGGACAAATGGTTAGGAGGACAAGTGGTGAGGAGAACAGTGGGAGTAGGTCGGGAGGAGACCGGGAGGACACTGAGGTCGTCGGGTCCGCGGGTCGTCACGTTGTGTACACCCAGAGGAAGTGAGTTGTACCCCCCCCCCCCCTCATCCATCCCCCAGGCTATGTAAGGTACAGGCGGACTGACAGGTGGATGCTACTGTAGTGAGCTGGGTACTGTCACTGTATGGCTCTGTCTGTCTGACGGTCTTTCTGTCTATTTGTCTGTCTGTGGTTCTCTCTCTCTCTCTCTCTCTTTGAATGTCTGTTTTTATATTTATGTCTGTTTATATGACTGTCTCTGGCTCCATAACCTCCCCTCTCTCTCTTTCTCTCTTTCATTCGTTCGCTCCCTTCCTCTTTTCAATTTCCTTCACTCACTGGTTCTCCTGTCCCCCTCATTCTCATAATCTATCCCTCCTTCCGTCCATTCCATCCTTCCCTCACTCTCTGTCAATCGATAACTCCCTCTCTCCCTCCCTCCCTCTGTCTCTCCTTCCTCCAATCCTCTCTCTCTCTCTCTCTCTCTCTCTCCGACTCCCAAGACCTGTATAAGCTTTCTTCCCTCACTTTCCTTCCTCCCCCCCCCCTCAACATCTCCCTCCTCCCTCTCCCCCCTCTCACCTCCTCCCTCTCCCCCTCACCATCCCCCCCTCCTCACCTCCTCCCTCTCCCCCTCACCATCCCCCCCTCCTCACCTCCTCCCTCTCCCAAGACCACAGGTGCCTCAGCCCTCAGCGACAGAACAACACGCCGCGGAGGTCAACACACTCGCCCACCACACTGTGTATCTGACAGGCCTTACCAGGTACTATAATTTCCCTCTTTACCTAAACCAGTGACCTTCCTCCCTGTAGAGTCTTACCCACGTCTTATGGCAGTTCTGGACCACAAGAGAAAGTGGGTGTTAGGGGCGGTGCGGATACAGCATACTGAATATACTAAGACTTCGGTATATAAAGAGGTAGAATGGGCAGTGATGTCTTCGGCCGACTATGCTCCCCTAGCTTTTAAGATGGGTACTTACTCATAGCTAGGTGGTCTCTTATGATTAACCAACAACTAATTCAACCATCAAATCAATCACCCCAACCATCCTGCCAACTAACCCCCCCCCCCCCCCCACACACACACACGAGTCTAAACCTTTGCTGACAAATTATGCATCTTACTCCGGCTATCAGAGAACGCCAGTCCACACTACCTACTAAAACTATTTCTCGCCTGGAAAAAAAAAAGTTAAGAGATGGAGTTACCTCAGGATCATAGAAAACGGAAAGTGTAAGAGAAAATGGGAAGATTAAGAGAAGAGGGGAATGTGTCAGAATAAAGAGAAAACACAAAAAAATGGGAAATATGAGAAAGAGATTTATGGGAAAAGTTTAAAGAAAATGAGATGTGTAAGGGAAATATTTTGGGGAATGGTAGAGGATATAAGAATCATTAAAATATATGGAACAGGAGAGAAAAGTAGGAAATATCAAAGAAAATAGGAAACCAAATATACTGTATGTTATGTTAAAGAAAACGGGAAATGTAAGCTAAGGGAAACAAATAAAACAGGACAATAGGTATTAATAAAGAAAATAAGAAAAGAGAAAATTGCAAAACATGAAATTAAGGAAAATGTTTTGTAAATAGGATACATGATAGAACATGGGAAAACTTCAAAGAAAATGAGAAAATACAGAAAATGGAAGAAAACGTAGGGGATACTAAAAAGAATCTTACATCTAGTTTTGTGTCGCATTGACCAAGACATATTCAGGTCAACTCGAGAAAGACCTCCAGAATATGTCACTGCCTGTTCGAATGTAATCCTCTCCGAGATTTTACATGGGATATCGCCATAGAGAAAGTAGCCTCATAAAGTTGCCATGGACTAAGTTGCCATGTTAAGAAAGTTACCACACATAGAATCAGAAAATATGAAAATAGATTAAAGTTTTGAATTAGAGTATCATAATATTTCTAGGGTGGGGGAGGGGGAAGGAGAGGGGATAAGGGTGGGGGAGGGGGAGAGGGAGAGGAGGTGGAGGGGAGGAGATAGGAAGAAGGGAAGGGATAGGGGGAAATGGGAAGGGAGAGGTGGAGGGGAGGGGGTTAAATTTGGTATCGATGCAGACGATTCACCCTTGTTTTTACCCCATCTGAGGCTTGGATATGAAACGGGACAACCAGACAGCGTGTCGTAACCCGGATTTATGAGTATGGAAGTTGAGAAGGGAGAGGAGAGGGAGGGGGAGAGGAGGAACGAGAGAGAGAGAGAGAGAGAGAGAGAGAGAGAGAGAGAGAGAGAGAGAGAGAGAGAGAGAGAGGGAAAGAGGAGGGAGAAATGAAGGGAAATTGAGGAGAGGAGGTCACAGACATACATCAGCTGTGAGAGGTAAACAAACATCAGCTGTGAGAGGTAAACAGACATCAGCTGTGAGAGGTAAACAGACATCAGCTGTGAGAGGTAAACAAACATCAGCTGTGAGAGGTAAACAGACATCAGCTGTGAGAGGTAAACAGACATCAGCTGTGAGAGGTAAACAGACATCAGCTGTGAGAGGTAAACAGACATCAGCTGTGAGAGGTAAACAGACATCAGCTGTGAGAGGTAAACAGACATCAGCTGTGACAGTATCATACAGGGGGTGACAGTATCATACAGGGGTGACAGTATCATACAGGGGGTGACAGTATCATACAGGGGGTGACAGTATCATACAGGTGGTGACAGTATCATACAGGGGGTGACAGTATCATACAGGGGGTGACAGTATCATACAGGGGGTGACAGTATCATACAGGGGTGACAGTATCATACAGGGGGTGACAGATCATACAGGGGTGACAGTATCATACAGGTGGTGACAGTATCATACATCAGTCTGGGGGTGACAGTATCATACTGGGGTTGACAGTATCATACAGGGGTGACAGTATCATACAGGTGGTGACAGTATCATACAGGGGTGACAGTATCATACAGGGGGTGACAGTATCATACAGGGGGTGACAGTATCATACAGGTGGTGACAGTATCATACAGGTGGTGACAGTATCATACAGGTGGTGACAGTATCATACAGGGGGTGACAGTATCATACACGTGGTGACAGTATCATACAGGTGGTGACAGTATCATACAGGGGGTGACAGTATCATACAGGGGGTGACAGTATCATACAGGTGGTGACAGTATCATACAGGTGGTGACAGTATCGTACAGGTGGTGACAGTATCATACAGGGGGTGACAGTATCATACAGGTGGTGACAGTATCATACAGGGGGTGACAGTATCATACAGGGGGTGACAGTATCATACAGGGGGTGACAGTATCATACAGGTGGTGACAGTATCATACAGCTGGTGACAGTATCATACAGGGGGTGACAGTATCATACAGGTGGTGACAGTATCATACAGGTGGTGACAGTATCATACAGGGGGTGACAGTATCATACAGGTGGTGACAGTATCATACAGGGGGTGACAGTATCATACAGGGGGTGACAGTATCATACAGGGGGTGACAGTATCATACAGGGGGTGACAGTATCATACAGGGGGTGACAGTATCATACAGGGGGTGACAGTATCATACAGGGGGTGACAGTATCATACAGGGGGTGACAGTATCATACAGGGGGTGACAGTATCATACAGGGGGTGACAGTATCATACAGGTGGTGACAGTATCATACACGTGGTGACAGTATCATACAGGTGGTGACAGTATCATACAGGGGGTGACAGTATCATACAGGTGGTGACAGCATCATACAGGGGGTGACAGTATCATACACGTGGTGACAGTATCATACACGTGGTGACAGTATCATACAGGGGGTGACAGTATCATACAGGTGGTGACAGTATCATACAGGGGGTGACAGTATCATACAGGGGGTGACAGTATCATACAGGTGGTGACAGTATCATACAGGGGGTGACAGTATCATACAGGGGGTGACAGTATCATACAGGTGGTGACAGTATCATACAGGTGGTGACAGTATCATACAGGTGGTGACAGTATCATACAGGGGGTGACAGTATCATACAGGGGGTGACAGTATCATACACGTGGTGACAGTATCATACAGGTGGTGACAGTATCATACACGTGGTGACAGTATCATACAGGGGGTGACAGTATCATACACGTGGTGACAGTATCATACAGGTGGTGACAGTATCATACACGTGGTGACAGTATCATACAGGGGGTGACAGTATCATACAGGGGGTGACAGTATCATACAGGGGTGACAGTATCATACACGTGGTGACAGTATCATACAGGTGGTGACAGTATCATACAGGTGGTGACAGTATCATACAGGGGGTGACAGTATCATACAGGGGGTGACAGTATCATACACGTGGTGACAGTATCATACAGGGGGTGACAGTATCATACAGGTGGTGACAGTATCATACAGGTGGTGACAGTATCATACAGGTGGTGACAGTATCATACACGTGGTGACAGTATCATACAGGGGGTGACAGTATCATACAGGTGGTGACAGTATCATACAGGTGGTGACAGTATCATACAGGTGGTGACAGTATCATACAGGGGGTGACAGTATCATACAGGTGGTGACAGTATCATACAGGGGGTGACAGTATCATACACGTGGTGACAGTATCATACAGGGGGTGACAGTATCATACAGGGGGTGACAGTATCATACAGGTGGTGACAGTATCATACAGGTGGTGACAGTATCATACAGGTGGTGACAGTATCATACAGGTGGTGACAGTATCATACAGGGGGTGACAGTATCATACAGGTGGTGACAGTATCATACAGGTGGTGACAGTATCATACACGTGGTGACAGTATCATACAGGGGGTGACAGTATCATACAGGGGGTGACAGTATCATACAGGGGGTGACAGTATCATACAGGTGGTGACAGTATCATACAGGTGGTGACAGTATCATACACGTGGTGACAGTATCATACAGGGGGTGACAGTATCATACACGTGGTGACAGTATCATACAGGGGGTGACAGTATCATACAGGGGGTGACAGTATCATACAGGTGGTGACAGTATCATACAGGTGGTGACAGTATCATACAGGGGGTGACAGTATCATACAGGTGGTGACAGTATCATACAGGGGGTGACAGTATCATACAGGGGGTGACAGTATCATACAGGGGGTGACAGTATCATACAGGTGGTGACAGTATCATACAGGGGGTGACAGTATCATACAGGGGGTGACAGTATCATACAGGGGTGACAGTATCATACAGGTGGTGACAGTATCATACAGGTGGTGACAGTATCATACAGGTGGTGACAGTATCATACAGGTGGTGACAGTATCATACAGGGGGTGACAGTATCATACAGGTGGTGACAGTATCATACAGGGGGTGACAGTATCATACACGTGGTGACAGTATCATACAGGTGGTGACAGTATCATACAGGGGGTGACAGTATCATACAGGGGGTGACAGTATCATACAGGTGGTGACAGTATCATACAGGGGGTGACAGTATCATACAGGTGGTGACAGTATCATACAGGTGGTGACAGTATCATACAGGGGGTGACAGTATCATACAGGTGGTGACAGTATCATACAGGGGGTGACAGTATCATACAGGTGGTGACAGTATCATACAGGTGGTGACAGTATCATACAGGGGGTGACAGTATCATACAGGTGGTGACAGTATCATACAGGGGGTGACAGTATCATACAGGTGGTGACAGTATCATACAGGTGGTGACAGTATCATACAGGGGGTGACAGTATCATACAGGTGGTGACAGTATCATACAGGGGGTGACAGTATCATACAGGTGGTGACAGTATCATACAGGGGGTGACAGTATCATACAGGGGGTGACAGTATCATACAGGGGGTGACAGTATCATACAGGGGGTGACAGTATCATACAGGTGGTGACAGTATCATACAGGTGGTGACAGTATCATACAGGTGGTGACAGTATCATACAGGGGGTGACAGTATCATACAGGGGGTGACAGTATCATACAGGGGGTGACAGTATCATACAGGGGGTGACAGTATCATACAGGGGGTGACAGTATCATACAGGGGGTGACAGTATCATACAGGTGGTGACAGTATCATACAGGGGGTGACAGTATCATACAGGGGGTGACAGTATCATACAGGGGTGACAGTATCATACAGGTGGTGACAGTATCATACAGGGGGTGACAGTATCATACAGGGGGTGACAGTATCATACAGGGGGTGACAGTATCATACAGGTGGTGACAGTATCATACAGGGGGTGACAGTATCATACAGGTGGTGACAGTATCATACAGGGGGTGACAGTATCATACACGTGGTGACAGTATCATACACGTGGTGACAGTATCATACACGTGGTGACAGTATCATACAGGGGGTGACAGTATCATACACGTGGTGACAGTATCATACAGGTGGTGACAGTATCATACAGGTGGTGACAGTATCATACAGGTGGTGACAGTATCATACAGGTGGTGACAGTATCATACAGGGGGTGACAGTATCATACAGGGGGTGACAGTATCATACACGTGGTGACAGCATCATACAGGGGGTGACAGTATCATACAGGGGGTGACAGTATCATACACGTGGTGACAGTATCATACACGTGGTGACAGTATCATACAGGGGGTGACAGTATCATACAGGTGGTGACAGTATCATACAGGTGGTGACAGTATCATACAGGTGGTGACAGTATCATACAGGGGGTGACAGTATCATACAGGTGGTGACAGTATCATACACGTGGTGACAGTATCATACAGGGGGTGACAGTATCATACAGGGGGTGACAGTATCATACAGGGGGTGACAGTATCATACAGGGGGTGACAGTATCATACAGGTGGTGACAGTATCATACAGGGGGTGACAGTATCATACAGGGGGTGACAGTATCATACAGGGGTGACAGTATCATACAGGTGGTGACAGTATCATACAGGTGGTGACAGTATCATACAGGGGGTGACAGTATCATACAGGTGGTGACAGTATCATACAGGTGGTGACAGTATCATACAGGGGGTGACAGTATCATACAGGTGGTGACAGTATCATACAGGTGGTGACAGTATCATACAGGGGGTGACAGTATCATACACGTGGTGACAGTATCATACAGGGGGTGACAGTATCATACAGGGGGTGACAGTATCATACAGGTGGTGACAGTATCATACAGGGGGTGACAGTATCATACAGGGGGTGACAGTATCATACAGGGGGTGACAGTATCATACAGGGGGTGACAGTATCATACAGGGGGTGACAGTATCATACAGGGGGTGACAGTATCATACAGGTGGTGACAGTATCATACAGGGGGTGACAGTATCATACAGGGGGTGACAGTATCATACAGGTGGTGACAGTATCATACAGGGGGTGACAGTATCATACAGGTGGTGACAGTATCATACAGGTGGTGACAGTATCATACAGGTGGTGACAGTATCATACAGGTGGTGACAGTATCATACAGGTGGTGACAGTATCATACAGGGGGTGACAGTATCATACAGGGGGTGACAGTATCATACAGGGGTGACAGTATCATACAGGGGGTGACAGTATCATACAGGGGTGACAGTATCATACAGGTGGTGACAGTATCATACAGGTGGTGACAGTATCATACAGGGGGTGACAGTATCATACAGGGGGTGACAGTATCATACAGGGGGTGACAGTATCATACAGGGGGTGACAGTATCATACAGGGGGTGACAGTATCATACAGGTGGTGACAGTATCATACAGGGGGTGACAGTATCATACAGGGGGTGACAGTATCATACAGGGGGTGACAGTATCATACAGGGGGTGACAGTATCATACAGGTGGTGACAGTATCATACAGGTGGTGACAGTATCATACAGGTGGTGACAGTATCATACAGGGGGTGACAGTATCATACAGGGGTGACAGTATCATACAGGGGGTGACAGTATCATACAGGGGGTGACAGTATCATACAGGGGGTGACAGTATCATACAGGGGTGACAGTATCATACAGGGGGTGACAGTATCATACAGGTGGTGACAGTATCATACAGGTGGTGACAGTATCATACAGGGGGTGACAGTATCATACAGGGGTGACAGTATCATACAGGGGGTGACAGTATCATACAGGGGTGACAGTATCATACAGGTGGTGACAGTATCATACAGGTGGTGACAGTATCATACAGGTGGTGACAGTATCATACAGGGGGTGACAGTATCATACAGGGGGTGACAGTATCATACAGGTGGTGACAGTATCATACAGGGGGTGACAGTATCATACAGGGGTGACAGTATCATACAGGGGGTGACAGTATCATACAGGGGGTGACAGTATCATACAGGTGGTGACAGTATCATACAGGTGGTGACAGTATCATACAGGGGTGACAGTATCATACAGGGGGTGACAGTATCATACAGGTGGTGACAGTATCATACAGGTGGTGACAGTATCATACAGGGGGTGACAGTATCATACAGGTGGTGACAGTATCATACAGGTGGTGACAGTATCATACAGGGGGTGACAGTATCATACAGGTGGTGACAGTATCATACAGGTGGTGACAGTATCATACAGGGGGTGACAGTATCATACAGGGGTGACAGTATCATACAGGGGGTGACAGTATCATACAGGGGGTGACAGTATCATACAGGTGGTGACAGTATCATACAGGGGGTGACAGTATCATACAGGGGGTGACAGTATCATACAGGGGGTGACAGTATCATACAGGTGGTGACAGTATCATACAGGGGGTGACAGTATCATACAGGGGGTGACAGTATCATACAGGTGGTGACAGTATCATACAGGTGGTGACAGTATCATACAGGTGGTGACAGTATCATACAGGGGGTGGACCGTATCTTACTGGGGTGACAGTTTCATACAGGTGGTGACAGTATCATACAGGGGGTGACAGTATCATACAGGTGGTGACAGTATCATACAGGTGGTGACAGTATCATACAGGTGGTGACAGTATCATACAGGGGGTGACAGTATCATACAGGGGGTGACAGTATCATACAGGGGTGACAGTATCATACAGGTGGTGACAGTATCATACAGGGGTGACAGTATCATACAGGTGGTGACAGTATCATACAGGGGTGACAGTATCATACAGGTGGTGACAGTATCATACAGGGGGTGACAGTATCATACAGGGGGTGACAGTATCATACAGGTGGTGACAGTATCATACAGGTGGTGACAGTATCATACAGGGGGTGACAGTATCATACAGGGGGTGACAGTATCATACAGGTGGTGACAGTATCATACAGGTGGTGACAGTATCATACAGGTGGTGACAGTATCATACAGGGGGTGACAGTATCATACAGGGGGTGACAGTATCATACAGGTGGTGACAGTATCATACAGGGGGTGACAGTATCATACAGGGGGTGACAGTATCATACAGGTGGTGACAGTATCATACAGGGGGTGACAGTATCATACAGGTGGTGACAGTATCATACAGGTGGTGACAGTATCATACAGGGGGTGACAGTATCATACAGGTGGTGACAGTATCATACAGGGGGTGACAGTATCATACAGGTGGTGACAGTATCATACAGGGGGTGACAGTATCATACAGGTGGTGACAGTATCATACAGGGGGTGACAGTATCATACAGGGGTGACAGTATCATACAGGTGGTGACAGTATCATACAGGGGGTGACAGTATCATACAGGGGGTGACAGTATCATACAGGGGGTGACAGTATCATACAGGTGGTGACAGTATCATACAGGTGGTGACAGTATCATACAGGGGTGACAGTATCATACAGGGGGTGACAGTATCATACAGGTGGTGACAGTATCATACAGGGGGTGACAGTATCATACAGGGGGTGACAGTATCATACAGGGGTGACAGTATCATACAGGGGGTGACAGTATCATACAGGGGGTGACAGTATCATACAGGTGGTGACAGTATCATACAGGTGGTGACAGTATCATACAGGTGGTGACAGTATCATACAGGTGGTGACAGTATCATACAGGTGGTGACAGTATCATACAGGTGGTGACAGTATCATACAGGTGGTGACAGTATCATACAGGGGGTGACAGTATCATACAGGTGGTGACAGTATCATACAGGTGGTGACAGTATCATACAGGTGGTGACAGTATCATACAGGTGGTGACAGTATCATACAGGTGGTGACAGTATCATACAGGGGGTGACAGTATCATACAGGGGTGACAGTATCATACAGGTGGTGACAGTATCATACAGGTGGTGACAGTATCATACAGGTGGTGACAGTATCATACAGGTGGTGACAGTATCATACAGGTGGTGACAGTATCATACAGGGGGTGACAGTATCATACAGGTGGTGACAGTATCATACAGGTGGTGACAGTATCATACAGGTGGTGACAGTATCATACAGGGGGTGACAGTATCATACAGGTGGTGACAGTATCATACAGGGGGTGACAGTATCATACAGGGGGTGACAGTATCATACAGGGGGTGACAGTATCATACAGGGGTGACAGTATCATACAGGGGGTGACAGTATCATACACGGGGTGACAGTATCATACACGGGGTGACAGTATCATACAGGGGTGACAGTATCATACAGGGGGTGACAGTATCATACAGGTGGTGACAGTATCATACAGGGGTGACAGTATCATACAGGGGGTGACAGTATCATACAGGGGGTGACAGTATCATACAGGGGGTGACAGTATCATACAGGTGGTGACAGTATCATACAGGTGGTGACAGTATCATACAGGGGGTGACAGTATCATACAGGGGGTGACAGTATCATACAGGGGGTGACAGTATCATACAGGGGGTGACAGTATCATACAGGTGGTGACAGTATCATACAGGTGGTGACAGTATCATACAGGTGGTGACAGTATCATACAGGTGGTGACAGTATCATACACGTGGTGACAGTATCATACAGGTGGTGACAGTATCATACAGGTGGTGACAGTATCATACAGGTGGTGACAGTATCATACAGGTGGTGACAGTATCATACAGGTGGTGACAGTATCATACAGGGGGTGACAGTATCATACAGGTGGTGACAGTATCATACAGGGGGTGACAGTATCATACAGGGGTGACAGTATCATACAGGTGGTGACAGTATCATACAGGTGGTGACAGTATCATACACGTGGTGACAGTATCATACAGGTGGTGACAGTATCATACACGTGGTGACAGTATCATACAGGTGGTGACAGTATCATACAGGTGGTGACAGTATCATACAGGTGGGTGACAGTATCATACAGGTGGTGACAGTATCATACAGGGGGTGACAGTATCATACAGGGGGTGACAGTATCATACAGGGGGTGACAGTATCATACAGGGGGTGACAGTATCATACAGGGGGTGACAGTAATATACAGGTGATACTTAAAACTAATCAACCTTTAAAAAGTTCAGGTGTAATTTGGTCTTAACTCACTGTATGATTTCTGTGTTTATATCTTAATTTAATGTCTCTTGTTTCCTCTATCTGACTCTATCTCTCTTTTTTCCCGTATTTCTCATTCTCCGTTTTTCTCTGCCTTTCCTATGGTTTGAGTGTGGTCTCTCTCTCTCTCTCTCTCTCTCTCTCTCTCTCTCTCTCTCTCTCTCTCTCTCCCGGGGCGTGAGTGAGGCCCTAAAGACAGGCTGTAGGAGACGCCAACACAGACCACTTGAAATATGAACCAAATGTCCCGTAAAAATTTCAGCCGCGGTGTATTTGTGAGGTGGTGAGGAGAGAGAGAGAGAGAGAGAGAGAGAGAGAGAGAGAGAGAGAGAGAGAGAGAGAGAGAGAGAGAGAGAGAGAGAGAGAGAGAGAGAGAGTTTTAAATTGTGTCTTTAAATAAATGACTTCTTTAAATGTCCCGCTAAGTGGATTGATACACACACACACACACACACACACACACACACACACACACACCTCTTAACCCCTGATCAGATCCCTTTATGTGTTTATTGTGAAGACGTCAAGGGTGTTTACACTCTGGATCCCTGACTGACTCACTCTCACTCACTCCCTCATTCTTACTCAGTCAGTCACGCACTCACTAACTTAACTCACTCACTCACTCGAACTTAATCACTCATTCTTTCACACCCTCACTCTCTCACTCTATCACTCCCTAACTCACACACACACACACACACACACACACACACACATCAAAGTTATCACCACCCAATAGTCAATATCCCGGCGTTTTATTGATCCTTCTAGACCCGTATTTTTAAACATCATTATGACAACAATACAAACAAAAATTTTTTCCATACCACTACTGTTTTTTTTTTGTTTTTTGTTTTTTGTTAAGTACCGCGTTTGGATAATTTCAGTTTAGTATTTAACAAGTTTGCGAGAGTAAAATTCGACCCCTTGATATAAAAGTGTGTGTTTGTATGTATATGTATGTAAATTTGTATATAGGTGTGTGTATGTGTGTGTGTGTGTGTGTGTGTGTGTGTGTAAATGTGTGAGTATATTTACGAGTTAGTGTATGTATGCCACAGTTTATGCATGTATGTAAATTTATGTATGTGTGTGTGTGTGTGTGTGTGTGTGTGTGTGTGTGTGTATTTATGCATGAATGTTTGTGAGTAAGTAAGGCAGGTATAGAGCTGCTGGCACAACACTAGGAACAGAGAGAGAGAGAGAGAGAGAGAGAGAGAGAGAGAGAGAGAGAGAGAGAGAGAGAGAGAGAGAGAGAGAGAGAATTACACAAAATAAAGTCAGATAATGAAAAAAAAAAGGCAACAGCGTTCGTAATTACTATGAAAACCGAACGTAAAATACAGCAGTGAACGAATCTCTCTCCGTCAGTGATCAAGTTAGTCTTTCAGTAATCCATCACTCCCCCCTACCCCCTCCCTCCTGGATGCCAGTCTTTTAAAAGTTCTTGCGTAGTTTTTACCTCGAGGCGTGACTGACAGAGAATACTGTAGAGGATGCGGAGGAACTAGGTTAGGTTAGGTTAGGTAGATTTACTGCTTACTATATTATGGGATTTATTTGGGGTGGGGGGGGCTGTTATAGGTTATTTTGATATGAGGCAGAAAGATAAATATTAGGATATGTGATATAGCTCTCTCTCTCTCTCTCTCTCTCTCTCTCTCTCTCTCTCTCTCTGTTCCACTTAAAATTTGTGACTCCACTTCTGATAACCTTCTGACACACACACACACACACACACACACACCGTTTTAATATCAATATATGTAAATCCTACATCCAAATTAGTTTAATCTTTTACATTATTAATATTAAGCTGCCAAACTCTTACTATTTCAAGCTTTGTGTTATTTAAATTTCATAAATCATCACTATTTTCACTTTTCTGATTAAATTTCAGTGTGTGTGTGTGTGTGTGTGTGTGTGCGCGCGCGTTAGCCAGGTGGTGCACACAGTCATTTACCCTACATGATACACACACATCAGCTGGCTACTCTGTCAGCTTCCGGGGGTCACTTCCTCTCCCAGTCTGGCGAGTTTAATGATCTACCTAACCTAACCTAACCTAACCTAACCTAACCAACACAACCTAACCTAACCTAACCTAACCAACACAACCTAACCTAACCTAACCAATCATTATACAAAACTAGTATATTACAAACAGACTTTTAAATTTATGCACCAAATACGTAATTTAAAAAAAATTATCCACATGAAGGTAATTTTCAGCTTTCAACAGCTTCACAAATACCAACTTTTCTGCCCGAACATTTGAAAGCCCTGTAGCCACCAGGAAATTGGTAATATGCCTTGTAAAGCGTGAATAGCCAAGAGGCCAAATGATGAATAATTAAAAGGCCAAATGGCGGCTACATAAAAGGCCAAATCGCGAATAAATAATATGCCAAACCGTAAATAACAAAGTGAATAACTAGTTGGTTGAAACGTAAATCACCAACAAAAATAAATAAAATGACTCAAAACTGTCAAGACTGTATTGCTTGTAGAGAGTTAAACCCATAAGAAGGGAGACTTTAAAATGCAACCATGAGGGTCAGTTCACATAACAAAGGATATACACAAAACGCGGATCAGGTTTCATCTCTTCTAAGAACTTACCCGAGTCCATTCAAGGAAAAACAACGGACAAGTACTGACCTTGAGTATACAGTACGTCACTAAATCACATACGTACCCTGACAGAAAAACGTTCAGTTCGGTAAAAAAAAACACACAAAAATAGACAATTAATTAATATACACAATGCTGAATATCGTTCGCGTGAAACCATCCCAGTGAACAACATAAGTTATCATGTTAAAATATTATGACGTTAATTTATCGTGTTAGTTCAGGGAAAATGTTTAGAGTGGTTTGCGTGTGTCAAGCAAGTGAGCCCAGCTGTGTGATGACATGCTAGCACCCCCCCCCCCCCCCCCACACACACAGCTTAAATTATGGTCTGGATATTAATTTATCATCCCTAGTAAAGCACCACTGGGTACAGGGCCATAGAAATAGTTCCATAATGTGATGAACTTGAGAGTTAAGGAGGAAAAAAAAAAGACTTAAAATCACATTAGAACAGGAAGCATTATACATATGTCATGTTAAGTCTTCTACCGAGCTGTAACTATCGGATTTTTTTTAAAACCTTATCAATCTGATTCTTTTATCTATCTATTACTTTTATAACTATATAATCTCGGTCCCACTGAAACTGTAAAGAGGCAAAGTTTCACACGCAACAGGATCCACTTTGGCGACACCATAACAAACTCTTGTAAGGCGATAAAGTGTTTATAAACAGGTCTTAATTCCCGGCTCCTCCTCCCACCACAGGACAAGACTCTCTCTCTCCTCACGGATTCAAATGAAGATGAACTATAGCGATTAGATTAACAAATACAAACAAGACCACATATGAAGACAACTACAATCCAAACAAAAACATTCATAAACAAGACTCACGTTTGCTTGTGCATCTTTAAACCGACGTCAACTGTTGATACATATGGATGTTGGTAAAATTGTATCAAGTACCTTACAACTTTCCCACGCATAAGAAAAAAACACACTACGAAGTCTAGGAAGAAAAAAAAAACAACTGGACAAAGACAATGATCCGTGGCCGCGGTAGGGAGGAGGAGGAGGAGCCTTGTTGTAAGAGCAGCTGTGGGAGATTGTCTTACCAGGAGTGGCGCAGTGTGGGTAGCTTCGCCTCGCCTCGCCCTGCTCCTCCACCCTCACACTGCAACACAAAATAGAACCACATCTTGTTAGAACTTTTTTTTTTTACGGAGAATACTACAAAATCTTCTTAAATTTTAAAGACAAAACTAAATATTATGTTTGATCAACTACAAATATATGATTATTAATAACATATATATTACAGGCATTAAAAAAAAAATACCTCAAATACACTAGGCTATTATTTCATTTATTATAAGTCAGTTTTATTAATCACACAAGTTCCCCGGGTTATATTTTTTCAGCCTACGACAATATTTGGATTTCGTACGAAGGTTCTCTGGCCTGTAATGTAAACACAACCCTCACATCACATCTGGCTCATCAACACGACACCATGCATTCTAACACCCACTCCTGCCTTGCCCCCCCGCCGGGTGATAGTTCACACATGTACACACACACACACACGCCATCCCCCACAGGCCTGAGTGGTATATGCATATTAACTTCTACATTAGCAAGTCTCAAAAGCTGAAATTAAACGTCCAACGAGAGGGAAATACGTTGACATGATCATAACACCACATGGACCCCCCCCCCCCCCCTGCTTCCTGTTGTCCTGTATATGTTGGGGTGAATGTTTTTGTCTTAAGGTTATATGTTGGGGTGAATGTTTTTGTCTTAAGGTTATATGTTGGGGTGAATGTTTTTGTCTTAAGGGTATATGTTGGGGTGAATGTTTTTGTCTTAAGGGTATATGTTGGGGTGAATGTTTGTGTTAATGCTCAGGGTATAAAAATATCATATACCTATACCCACAAGCAGTTCAAGGCTAATACTATACACTCACGACACACTTAACACGCACTCACAACACACTTAAATGATTCACTCTGTCGTAGTACATGCATTTACATAACCTAAGAGTGAACATTTACGTGTGCCATAGGTCGTATTGAGCAGTATATACAGTTAGAGAGATCATAGTAAAAGCGTAGTCCCTTTTTAGGTCATACTATAAAAACAAGTGACACCGGATGTGGACAGACAAAGGGACATTGCCATCCGCCAACATGTGGACAGAACAACAGAACTTTTAATTATACTCTTTTCAAACAATGGCAATTATTCATGATTCAATACACCAAACACTGTCTTCACTTATCGTACACAAAGGCCTAAAACTATCGTACATAGGCCTAAAACTATCGTACACAGAGGCCTAAAACTATCATACTCCTGCCAAATATTGTAGCTTTTGGCTCAGTCATTAAAATTCTAAAAGTTAACAAAAAGAAGGATTAAAAAGTCATACATTAACCTAAAAAAAAAAAAGCTGGGGCGTTATCAAGTGGCAGATACTACACGGTGAGTTTATTAGGCGAGGTGAGCGGCGCCATTTACATAACAACAGAGAGAGAGAGAGAGAGAGAGAGAGAGTCGAGGTGCTGGCAACACTGGCAGTCATCTGCATAAAAATAGATGTGTCAACACAACACTGCTGTCATATTACCGCGCGTCCTGTGTGAGAGAAGTGGAGAGTGAGGGGGGGGGGGGTAAGGGGAGGTAAGGGGGGGTGAAAGGGTGAGGACGTTTGAGGGGTTGGAGTCAAAGGGGGGTCAACTAAGATTACTAAAGCATGCGGGAGGATTGTTATTATTTCAGTAATGCATAATATACTGGAGCTGGGCCGCCACACAACACAGGAAACCTAACGCTAACATAACCTAACGCTAACAAAACCTAACCTAACCTAACGTTAACCTAACCTAACGCTAACATAACATAACCTGTTGTGACCTGGACGGAGGCTACATTCACCACCTTTTGTAACCTTTAAGACTACAGGTAAGTCACTGTACTGTTCCTTTGTAAATGATCATATAACAAATGTATCAATATTAAGTTCCACCAAATAATAATATACCTTTTACAACCTCATTTACTGCTCACAACACACGGTTATTATTTCTACACAACCTTATCTTTGGTGAGTGTACTGAGAACAACACAAGGAAACACCGATAATTAGTTTTTGTACAACATTATGTTTTTCTGGGGTCGATTTACTCATTACAAAACAAAATACACCAACCAACCAAAACAGCCTGCATAAACAATAACAAAATCCGGATTAACTGGAGAAAATGAACCATCATGAACAAACCCTGAACAATAACAGTAGTAGTCAGTAGCCGATGGAGTTTAAGTATTAATCCCTCTGCTCAATCAACACGTACACAATGCACACCAACACTGAATCAATGGGTGGAGTTAATCCCAACATTGAAATCATAGCGTGGATACAATACCAAACGGGGCATCCATTGTTAGGAAAAAAACAAAAAAACAATTCGATTCAATAAGTTCAAATCCTTCCTCTACGGTTGAACCAAGAGATAAATCCACCGTACCCCTGAAGAGTTCATAAATCCCGTGTTATGAGTGAATTTTAATCCTTTGTTGACGAGGTTCTACTTTTTTTTTCAGAATGAACTTGAACGCCAGATGTAAACAATGTGTGGCCGAGACAGATGCAGGTGGTAACGCTGCAGACAACGAGTTATACTGACTTATGTTATTCCTTACTTTATCATGTTAACTCTTTATTATTGTACTTTATCATGTTAACTCTTTATTATTGTACTTTATCATGTTAACTCTTTATTATTGTACTTTATCATGTTAACTCTTTATTATTGTACTTTATCATGTTAACTCTTTTTTATTGTACTTTATCATGTTAACTCTTTATTAATGTACTTTATCATGTTAACTCTTTATTACTGTAGTTACTGATGTTGCAACTTAAAACCGTACTCATGTTACTTAACGCTGTAGAACATGGGGGCTACACAGATCTATCAGAACCCATTAAACTGAGTGTCCGTCGGGCTGTAGAGGAGCTGTAGAGGAGGAGGAGGAGGAGGGTAAAATTCTCGTTCTTTCACTGTTTATGAATCCTATTAATAAAAGACGTCATTTTTGCAATAAATTTCACTAAATATCTTCACCTCAAAGTTGGTTCCGTCACATTACCCCCTGTTAACACCTGTGGACATCTACCACCTGTGCTTTTATACCATCTTAATTAGTCATTCTGGACGATAACTTTACAGTATATAAACTCACCAAAGCCAAACATATGAGCATTGTTGATTAAATTCCTCCTTCCCCCTCCAGAAAAAAAAATATCTTGACGATTTTGTGTGAGATAATATGACACAACGGACGAAGGATTTTGACAACCCTACCGAGATAACAGGAGTCGCAGTGTTCATTTTGAAATTCATCGCTCGCCTCCGTGAAGATACTTATTGGATTGTGTACATGAATATTAACCTGACTTTCCTCTAGTTCTCTTGTTTTTATTTTTATATTGAGGTAATCAAAACAAAACCAATAAAGGTGCTAAATTAATACGGGAGGAAAGAGAAGGATGTAAATTAATTAAGACAGAGATTAATTTTCCTTTGGTAGGTGACCAATGAGGCGCACTATATAAAGTTAACCCCTTGAGTACGATGACTTAACTTATTGAGTACATTGTCTTAACCCCTTGATTACGATAACTTATCTCCTTGAGCATTATGACCTGATGACTTAATGGGGTTATGTCATCCTACTCATGGGGTTAAGACGTTATACTCAAGGGGTTAAGACATCGTACTCAAGAAATTAATGATTATTATTGGAGCATGTGGGGAGGAGGTGGTACTTGATGGTAGTAATTAGGAAGAAGGACGTGGTGATGGTGATACGTGGTGGTGATAGTGATAGTGGTGGTGATAGTGATAGTGGTGATGATAGTGGTGGATAGTCGAAAAAATACCTACGACGAGAAGGAACTGATTTTGCAGGGATTCAAACAAAGCTCCTGAAGAATGCCTCTTGACGTGTGTTTTCTTTTGTTAATCAGCGACCCATGACGTCATCCATCAGTGTTCGGATGGCGGACTGGCTAGCGACTTTAACAACACACAAATCTTAAACATTGAATATATTACTGTTTCGTTTATCAAATATATCTGAAATTAATCACCAGATAATGAGATTCTCGTTGAAGTTTAATCGTGTATAGAGACGATAACTAAGACTAACTCTATATTTGGTTTATAAAAGACCCAATATGCTTCCCGTTTATTTTGGGAATTTTTATAAACACATAAAAGAAACACTATCCACCGTTGAAAGGGAAAACATCCAAGGCTAAAAGCGAAGAGTTGTGTTTCTCGTGAGTATCAAGGATCAGATGAAGCCTCTTGAAGCCTCTCTCTCTGTCTCTCTCTCTCAGGAGGCGTCTGACCCTGCAGCTTAATGTTCCCAAAAGAGGTGGAGTTTGTATCGGTGTAATCTCAGGATATCCATCGCAGCGAATCATGTCGACTGTGCCTCTATATTCAGACAGTTTTGTTCCAGTAGTTCAGAGACTCGTTCCAGTGGTTCAGGGGCACGTTCCAGCAGTTTAGAGATTCGTTGTAGCAGTTCAGATACTCGTTCCAGCAGTTCAGAGACTCGTTCCAGCGGCTCAGGGGCACGTTCCAGCAGTTTAGAGATTCGTTACAGCAGTTCAGAGACTCATTCCAGCAATTCACAGACGTGCTTCAGCAGTTCGGAGTTTCAGTCATATTCAGACAACTTTTACCAGTGACTCTTACATACTTGAGGGTTAGTGTGTCGTATCAGGTGACGTCATCCGAGGCGTAACGAGACACCTGGACAGCCACAGAGAACAACACCCGGCTCAGCACACCTTAGTGGTCCCTCACCTGTAGTAAACACGTGTCACTCTGCATCTACCTTTCGCCAGAACATTCAGGTGTTAGTAATGTATATAACTCAGTGAACATATTGACAGGTAACTCAGGTGTTGCTAATATGTGTTAACCATAATATGTGTCACTGCAATCATCTAATGAGTTAAATGGCATCTACCCACTGCAACCTTGGAGCTGAGTAATTTGGGGTCACTTAAACTAACCTAACCAAACCAAACAGAATACCATTAACAATCGTAACTACCCTGATGCTTCTTGACCACTAATCAGGGCGGTGAATGTAGGTCGGGCAGTCCCCAATACAACCATTTGTTCAGTACATTACTAATGCCACTCAGAGACCAGAAGATAGATTTGTTCCCCACATTTCGTTGAATGTCCCAGAATTTCAGTTGATGGTAGAATGTTGACTTTTTTCTTTACTTTTCGTTCAGTTAGGTTAGGTTAGGTTAGGGGGATGATTTTTCTGAAGGGGTCTAAGGTAAACCAAACTTTCCTACAACTCACTCATATACCTTATATATTCGGTCACGTAAATAATCAACAAACATCTATCAACATCTAACAAACATCTATCAACATTCAACAAACATCTATCAACATTCAACAAACATCTATCAAAATTCAACAAACATCTATCAAAATTCAACCAACATCTATCAACATCTAACAAACATCTATCAAAATTCAACAAACATCTATCAACATTCAACAAACATCTATCAAATCTATAACTCACTCCGCTAACCATCACACATTACACATTCAAATAACTAACCTCAAATTGGAAAAGTTTAAAAAAATAACACGAGTACAGGTCTATTGTCTTTAGATGAATAACACGGGAAGGGAGGGGGGGGGGGCTATTCATTCATTTACACTGTATAAAGCCAGACTCGTTCATTCCAATTCGAAACGTTTCATATCCGGTCGTAACGTTTCATAAGCCAGGCCGCCACTTCAAGCTGTGACCCCCGTGTGAGAGAGAGAGAGAGAGAGAGAGAGAGAGAGAGAGAGAGAGAGAGAGAGAGAGAGAGAGAGAGAGAGACTATATATTTCAATTTATTCTCTCTCGACTCTCCAATGCGAATATTAAGCTCACTATGTTAAGCTAATCTCAGTGTTAATGGCTCAGTCTCATAACCTATGCTATGTTAATATCAATTTACCACACTGGAACGGCATGATAAGTTACTATTCACTATTGCTCAAGTTATGCTGTTTCAAGTAAATTCACTTCTCTTTACAATGCGAACGTTCGTGACTTAGCTGTGTTAGGCTATGCTGAGTCTCAGTTTAGCTCATTGGACTATGCTGAGTTTCAGTAGAGTACATCAAACTATGCTGTGCCAATCACCACTTCACCTCACTGTGCTTGGCTGTATTAGCTCACTCCCCCCCCCTTTCATCCTCACACCACATGCATGCAACTATGCAACACGGATCACCTGAAGATTAACTGCCAAATTATTTCACCCAAACTTAACCTAACCTCACTCACCTGGTAAAAAATAAAGGCGGTGAGTGGCAGGTCAGCTGAGGACGAAGGCACTCACTCGTACCCTGAGGACGAGGCTTTGATCTCTTCCACCACTAAATTACTTCATTTCAAGAGGAAATAAATTTGACGTTAGGTTATCAGTAAGTCTTACTCTGGTGTGGACAATACTGCTCATGCGCCGCCCCCGATAACTGCGGAGTGCAACCAAACTTCATATCTTTGAATTATAAATTGTTGCTTTGTAGAGTACTTACTAATAGGGAGTACAGTACAGTACACGCTTCAAGACATTTGTTGTAGAGCACGGCGGTACAGTTTACCGACTTATAAGTGAACTGCATCTTCTAGTCACGTCACCACCCTTCTCTTAAGCTCCTCTACGTGTGTGTTGGTGTGGGGATTAGTGGATGTCATCATTTTGACCTGACCTCATGTTTTTTAGGTCACCCTGTATATTTAAGCCTCTCTCTGTCCATGTAATCCAGTTGCCTCTGAAGATGTCTTGAATAAAGACGAAAGCTAAGGTACTCCGTTGTTTCCATTTTCCCGTGTGATTTTATCAAAATATATATATATATATCTATATATATATATACATATATATATATATATATTTTATGAAATCCACAATGAAACGTGGATAGATAATCTTGATAAAATCACACGGAAATGGAAACAACGGGTACCTTAGCTTTCGTCTTTATAAGACGAAGCTAAGGTACTCCGTTGTTTCATTTTCCCGTGTGATTTATCAGATATATATATATATATATATATATATATATATATATATATATATATATATATATATATATAGTTTTGAGATTATTGTTATTGTTATTGTTCAGTGAATCTTGTGAAAAAAGTCAATGTGTTCAATATATATTACAAATCACAAGGTGTACACTATATAATACCACAGGTCGTAATATCATACAATATCGTATTACAATTGTTACCGCAAGCAGTAATGAGTAGGATGACACATAAACCATCACTATGTTAGGCTGTAAGTCATGTCATGTTTATTGGGTGTGCCTGCCCGTATACAGTATGTAGAGTGTTGAGATGGTTGAAGATGAGAGACCTAGAGGAGGTGAGGTGTTGGGTGGTAGTAAGGGAGCTTGTTTGTGTATAATCACCTGACCTCAGCAGCCCTCACCCGTCGAGAGAGGGTTGGGGAGACAGCAGGGTATGGGCACTGTAGCTATTCAGACCACAGAGGCAACACCTAACCTGGTTTCTCTTGAGACTTTCAACACGTAAGTTTAACTGGTTCTTATTGTGTACACAGGTAGACTGTGTCCATTGCTTCGTTTATCATTGTGACGACATAAAAATATGGAAACTTAAGTACTCATTATAAGTGTTAAGATTAGACTGATTACATAGCTATGATTGTTATGTAAATATATATTGGATTAGACATTTATGTGATTGCCTATGTATGATTTATGTGAAATAGTAAAAGGAATTGTATCCAACAGGTTTGACCAAATTATATTGTTTGAGTCCAACGCCACAAGTTTCAATAAATCCTTTAACCACCTGATTGGCGATTACAACAATGCTACAGATAAAGCCACCACAGCTTAACTAGTGTTAGCCGAGACACAATGGTAATTAGCGACTAAATTAACGTCACCTCAAACATATAATTCCTCAATTAATTTCCCTAACCTAAAATAACACGTGGATAGACAGACTATTTACCATATACTGTACCTTTAATATCACTAAGTCACCCCAGAGATATGGTTGTCTACCCAGGTCATCATTTATTCATTTACTCTCACTAACATCAAAGTCACTGCGGTAAAACCAAACGACAAATTTAACATAACAGCACCAGTGACAAACAACTTCACCGTTATGGCCCGTATTAAAACTTTTCTTTTTGAATTTGAGTTTGAAAATACCCATAAAGATTTTTGTGCTTTACCTTAAGTTTGAAAACACAGCAAAAACATTTTTACCAGAATGTGAGTTTGAAACAATCCACTTCGTCAAGTCTTATACTGCTGTCGCTGGCTGAGTCAACATCAACGACTCCCGGATAAAATATAAAGGCAGGAATTAACCTAAAAAACGACTACATTAGAAAGATTAAGTGATGTTCTCTCCCGCCTGATATCATTAACGAGTCATTAGTGGGCGGTGAGCGCTTGGAGCAGCCGTTCACACCGCGGCACGATCACTCACTGCGAGTGCTCAAGTTCAACAACTTTGCGTCCGCGTACGATAACTACACTCGCGCCACGCCACAATAAACACCAACTCGGACCATAACCGACCATTTTTATTCTCGCCATTACATATCGTGAATGAAGTCTTCATCCATGTTGTTTTCGACAGTTAATCCGATAATCGCGAGGGATAGTTTGGTAATGTTGACCTCTCAATGTTTTCGTGTTTTCTCCGTTATTTCACTTACGGAATTATCAAACATTATTTCTTATTTCAGAAACGGGTGGCGGACGTAAAAAACAAAAACAATTCTGAACTTAGAATCACGCGTCGTTTCCAGAAGGTGAACCGCGTCCTGTGTTCGGTGTTCACATATGGCTGTTTGCGGGGACAACGGCGTTAAAACATTTTCTGAACGAAAAAAAAATAAAAAATACTAAAAGATAACCAGAGTAGATTAAATTAGGCAACGTTAGGTTAGTCAATACAACAGTTAGATTTACGTCACCTTCAATAAATGATCTAATCCCGTAATCTTTCAAGCAACCATTTGTAAACAAAGCCTCGACGCTGGAGGAACTTAACACAGGATAACAGGTAAATTCTAATATACATTTTCCAGCGTCCGCCAGCATTTATAATGCAAAAATGTAATAAAATAAAACAAAGAAAAACATCAAACGTTACGAACTGGGGGAGGGGAGTGGAGGGGGGGATGGGAGAGGAGGGGAGTGGAGGGGGGATGGGAGAGGAGGGGAGTGGAGGGGGGATGGGTAGGAAGGGGAGAGGAGTAAGAAGTGGAAGGAGAAGGTACAGAGGGGACGGACGAGAGGAGAGAGGGAGGGAAAGGAGGGTAGGCAAAGGTAGGGGTAGGTGGGGTTGGGAAGGGAAGGAAGGAGGGAGAGGTAAGGAGAGGGGGGACGGAAAAGCCGACATTATCGGTCTCTTCTATAAAACACACAAATCATTTTTATTATTGTTTTTAATGTGGGGCGAAGAAATGGATCATCCTGTTTACTCGACCTATTGCACTTTGTTTTGAGCATCGAGTCTTTGTTCTCTCTCTCCACCCTTAAAACCTTGGGGGCATGACAACGTTAAACCATCGTCCTCAAAGGGTTAAACCATCACCCTCAAATAGTTAAACCATAAAGTTGATAGTTTATTATAAAAAGTGAAAGAAGAAGAAGAAGAAGGAGAGAAACTAATTAAGCAACTAGAGTGTGTTGTCGTCCCTGTAAGCAGCAACACAGCCTGGATATATAGGGTTCTCACAACACCACCGCCGACCATTGTGCCACACTGCAATAACGCCATGTAAACAACACCACTTCCGGCTTATGTAAATGAGCTAAGTTAGTGACAAATATGACTGTTGTTATTATTACCGGTATTATTATTATTGTTGTTGTTGTTATTCAAATCACCATCGTTCTTCTTACCACCACTATTATTATCACCATTCTCGCCTCTCCAATAATCCTCACAAAGCTTCATACGGGGGGGGGGGGGGTTGGGAGGAGGGAAAGTAGGGGGCGGGGGAGGGAGAGGGAGTAGATCTGCACGAAAAATAGAGGTGGTGATTTAAGGTATGGTGGTGGTGGTGCCAGGACCCCGCCAATAATTCACCACACACACACACACACACACCAATATTAAGGTCACAGGTCGTGTTGAAGGAGGGATGGGGGGAGGAGGAGGGGGGGTGAGGAGGAAGGGGAGGACAGGGAAAGGGTGGGTGTTATTAAAAGAGAGGGGAAACACTCAACAAGCACATTATCAACACAAAGATTCCGACAACACTGTGTTGTTGTATGTAAAATGTGTAAAATGACGGTAAATACTTTGTTCTTCACTAAAATGAAAATATTATTGATAACTATAACGAGTAAGACCCATTGCCGGATTTAAGGGGCGAGGGTTCAAACTCCCTTCTTGATATTTGCACACCCTGAAGTGTATATGTAACCTCCCTTGGGAACGGTGAGTGGAAGCAACCAGCTGCATCCATCAAAGCACTCGTGTTTACATCCGTCAGCCTGTGAGTGACGACCAACAACAAGCTACAAAGTGTTTAATCAGCTGATGATCCACAACACAGGGCTTTGTTTACCTCCGTCAGCTGATCGGTCATAATACACGACGGAGAAGCCAACAAGAACTGAGGTAAACATACGGACCACCGTAGTGTCACCAGGCGCCACATTTTACAACAGCCTTCACTTGCTCTACGCAGTTCTACTTACATTTCCAGTGCTTTAATATGCAACAAGAGTTTAGCAAGCAAAATTATGCAATAACCTTCCAAGACTTAGCAAGAATTCAGGAAATTTTTAAAAGAATTTAATTTCCTACACTTGCAATATTTTTCCAGGGTAAGGAACATTTGCTAAAACCTTTAAAAGCATATTATCTTGGCTCAAAACACTAAATATTTGAGCAAAATCTTCCCAGGCGATTCAGAACTTTATATAGTAAACGCCGTAAGGCTTTTTATATACAGAGTAAAATTATGAAACTGCTTTGTAAAGTTCAGTAAGCTCTCCAGACACCCAGGGACACCCACCCAGTGTGCAATATAAAATGCGGTTCACAACTTAAGATTTATGACTAAAATATAAACGCCAGTATACCATTATCTGCCCAAACAAGATATAAACTGCTTCTGGTATTTGTCACAGTGGTAAGGGCGGCGTCACTTGGCTTCATCCAGCCCTCTATGACGTCCGCACAAAATCTCACCATCAAAACGAACAAATAAAATACCAACGCCACAACAGTAAATAAAGCACAAATTATTACTTTCATCAGTTCTAATTCCCGGATGTGACACTAGCTTAAAGTTGCCGTTAGGGTTGGATAGGTTAAATTCTGTTAGGTAAGGCTAAGTTTGGATTGGGTTAGTTGGTTGGTTACGATATATTATTTTAGGGGTCAATTTATAGTCTTACACCGGTCTTTTTTCGCTGTTATTAATATGTATTTCGTAATGTTGAGACAATTCTAAGAGACTTTTCTTCTATGATATTTCCGCCGGAAATTAAAGATAACTGACATATTATTTTTTCAATATTATTAGATTTGCTCAGTCACAAGTGCCGCCATGATTTGTTTACATCTGGCACCGGTCTTTCTTTTTATATCAGGAATATGTTTTTCCTATGGTAAATGATGAGTTCCAACAAATTTGATATTCATTTCCGCCGGAAATCACTATATTTTGAGATACACACCCTCTTTGTTCATGCCCCCACACCTTGGACAAAGAATGTTGCTCGGTAATACACCGGGTTTTCTAAAAAAAAAAAAAGAAAAAGCCTCTATTTTTCTGATGAAACTCGGCAATTGACGTAAAATAATCTTTAGCACAATGTCGGCACAGCTCTTCCACCTGTTCAGCCATAACTGGTACTGAAAATTCATATCTCTGCTCCCGACGCACCCACTCATTGTTCGTTGGCTAAGACAAAAACTTTTGACAAATAATAAAGGCATTTATTGTAAGACGTTTTGTGATGCACGGAATAACTAACGAGTTAGCTTTCCCGGACTGACATGAAGAAATACGACATTGTACAGCGTCTTGGAAATAACTGAAGCACAACACAGTCTTCAGAAAACAATACAATTAAGAGAACTGTTATTTGGACACAATGAGGAAAGAAATAGTGAAGAAAATATATAGAAAATTATGGAAAGAAAGACAAAAAGGAAAAACGTCAATCAGTCAATAATAAATAAGAATAAGACAAAAAATCGGGCCCGTTGTAAAGGTAATTTCTCCCGGACTAAGAAAACACACGTACCATCCAACAGAAGAGCTGTACGCTTCTCTCGCGGCTGTGTTCGCATATTTACACACGCAATACGATGACTTTCAGGTTCGTTTAAGTCTTAATTTTTTCACTTACAGAACTGTAATCAACTTGTTCGCCCTTATTAAAAGTATCTTATGAGTAATGATATTAAAGTTTTAATCATATTTGAGTAATTATGAATGTGATACATCAAAGTCACCAACGATTAATGAAATCAGACAGCGCCCACTTAAAAATGGGCGAAGCCAAAAATGATTTCAACTAGACGCAATTCCTTTAAATTTTTTTCACGCCATACGTTTTGTTTTAGGTCCTATCCAATAGACTACTGTAGATAGAATTATTTTCATTATTATATCACAGTTTTTTATTGCCTTATATGCCTCCAACTCTTCAATATTAATCAAAATATTCTCCATAAGCGGCCATGATCCGCGGGTTTTCAGTGGGAGAAATCGTTGATTGGTTGTTAGCTATTTGGGCCGCTTGGGAGCTGCACAAGGCTAACGCCTGATCGAGGTGTTAGCTTTCCCTCTGAATGTTTCATGCGCACAAGTCAAAAGCAACGTCTGCGCATACAGAATAGCTAACGCGTTATCTACTCCGTGCATCGAAAACGGCTTACAATGAACGCCTAAGTCTCCTATCGCTAAAGCCAATAAGAAACTCCCACACCACCCCTGCACATGCGCTGTAGACGCTTAAAAAGTGAAGACTGAGGTAAGGAGCACTGGCTGAGGGGTGGGTCAGACCTCCGCGAGACGTAAACAAATCATGGCAACACTTGTGACTGAGCAAATCTAATAATATTGAAAAATTGAAATCTAGGTTATCCTTAATTTCCGGCGGAAATATCATAGCAGAAAAATACCTTATAATTTTTTAAACATTCTGACCTCACTCAGTTGTGTTCTGACCTCACTTGGGGAAAGGTCACGGCAGGGTTAGCTCCAGAGGGATAATTATCAGATATGGCCAGTGCTATGTGCGGTCTTGGGTATGAGAGTTTGTTGACCAAACTGGGGTGGTCCATTGAAGAATTGGCGAGGGCCAAGTTACAAATTGAGAGGGCCACGTTGGAGAACCTGAAATTAAGGAAAGAACTGGCAAAGTTAAAAGGAGAGGCTGGACGAGTAAAGCCAGTGTCTGACGAAAAATCAAGTGAGTGGAAAATTGTGAGTAGTGGGAAGACAAAGCTGGTGGTGAAGAAGCACACGAAGGATACGACAACAACGACAACAACAGCTAAGTGTACCAACCCGTTCAGTCCCTTGATAGACGAATTGGACGTTAGTACAGTCAGGGGCAGGGATGACAAGGAAGGTATAAAAACTTTAATTGTTGGTGACTCACAGGTAAGGTACATGGACAGGGCCTTTTGTGGTAAAACCAAAAATAGGATGAGGGTGTGTTTGCCAGGGGCTGGGGTGGGGGATATAATTGACAGGATGGACAATATCTTGTCTGGTAATGGGAACAAACCCATTATCTGCCTCAGTGCAGGAGGCAATGATATTGGCCGGTGTAGGAGCGAGGAACTTCTTGATAAGTTCAAGGCAGCCATAGATCGTATTAGGACTAAGGGAGGGATCCCTATCATATGCGGTGTCCTGCCTAGAAGGGGAGTTGGCAGTGAATGGTTGTCAAGGGCAGTTGGTGTCAACGACCGTCTTGACAGATATTGCAAGTCAATATCAGTCCCATTCATTGACAACTGGGACAACTTCTATGGCAGAAGGGACCTTTGTGCTAGGGATGGGGTGCACCTGTCTAGGGATGGATTAGCAACCCTGGCTGGGGCTCTAGAAGGGGCTGTTCAAAAGATATCGAAGTCTTTAAACTGCTAAGAGAACATATGGGCACGGGGGTGGAGGAGACTGCAGTGGGAGTGGGTAAACAAGGCGAAAGATTACAGGGAAATAGTGTTAGGAATGATAACAAAACTAAATTAGACAGGGAGTTTAAAACTAAACGCGGTAAGGGGAGGACTCAGAACACGACTAACTTAAATGTATACTACGCGAACAGTAGAAATATGAGAAACAAAATGGATGATATTACGGCCTTGGTATGTACAGAAGAAATCGATATAATTGCATTCACTGAAACATGGATCAACCTAGACACACGTGAATTACCAGTCGAATACCAAATTGCGGGTTACAAACTGTTTCATACCGATAGGCAGACCAGGAAAGGAGGCGGAGTAGCAATCTATGTTAGGGATAATCTGAAGTGTGAAACAAATAAGGAAATAAAAACTGAGAGGAATACAGAAACAATTTGGATAGAATTAAGCGACGGTCGGGAAAAATTAATCACAGGAGTAATATATAGACCCCCCAATCTTGATAGCGTCAATGAGCGACTTATCTGGGATGAAATGCGCAGGGCTTCCATACACAACAAAGTCTGTATAGTAGGCGACTTTAACCTTGGCCAAATAGATTGGACTGACCTTACGGGCAACTCAGAATCAGAGGATTTTCTCGAGACGATCCAGGACTGTTTCCTAAGTCAACATATAACCGAACCCACACGGGGTAATAATATACTGGATTTAGTTCTGTCGAACAGAGAAAACCTCATTAGGAATGTCGAAGTAGGGAACGAACTTGCAAATAGCGATCACAAAGAAATTCGATTCCAGTTAGATTTTCAGGGCAGACGTAAGGAAAATTCCACTAAAGTACCAGATTTCAGAAGGGCAAACTTTGACAGTTTAAAGAGGCAGCTGAGAGAGGGGGTGTCGCGCTTGGCCGTGAACCTGACAGATGACACCGACCTGATAACGAGATCTGAGATTGCCGAGTTCCACGACAATTTAAATAGTGAGTTACTTAATGCACAAAGGCAGAACATACCATACAAAAAACTCAGATCAGACAACAATGACCCTAAATGGATAAATAATTATTTAAAGAACATCATTGGCCAAAGGAAGGCTATAGGTAGAAGGATAAATCGTGGCGAAATTCACCTCCGGGACTATTATAGGGTATTGGCGAGTAGGGTTAAAACCGAGATAAGGAAAGCAAAGAGGAATAATGAGGTAAGGATAGCAAGGGAGGCGAAGACAAACCCCAAAGGATTCTACCAAATGTACCAAACTAAAACACGAGAAAAGATTGGACCAATACGGTCAGACTCTGGCGAGCTCACTGATAACGACGGAGAAATGAGCAACAATTTGAATAAATATTTTTCAACAGTTTTCACCACCGAAAATTTAAACATGATACCCGAGGCACCGACTCTATTCAGAGATAGTGAAGAAAACAAATTAAGTGAGATAGTAGTGACTAGTAACGATGTTAGTAAGCAAATAGACAAACTAAAGCCTAATAAGTCACCTGGTCCCGATGAGATATTTGCCAGAGTATTAAAGGAATGTAAGGAAGAGCTTAGTATGCCCTTAGCAAAGTTGTTTAACATGTCCTTAAAAACAGGTGTAGTACCAGAATCCTGGAGGATAGCGAATGTAATACCGATCTTCAAGAAGGGGGATAGATCACTATCCTCTAACTACCGCCCAATCAGTCTAACATCAATAGTAGGCAAATTACTGGAAGCAATCATTTCAAACTCTATTCGAAATCACCTGGAGAAGCACAGATTGATCAATGATTCCCAGCATGGCTTCACAAGCGGACGTTCTTGCCTAACTAATCTATTAACATTCTTTTCATCAGTTTTCGAATCAGTGGACGAGGGGCACAATTATGATGTGGTATATCTCGACTTTAGCAAAGCCTTCGACAGAGTACCCCACGAAAGACTAATTAGAAAGGTAGAAGCTCATGGCATCAAAGGTGACATCCTTAAATGGATTAGGGCGTGGTTACAGGACAGGAAACAGCGAGTGAGCATTAACGGCACTAAGTCCCATTGGAGCAACGTCACAAGTGGAGTTCCCCAAGGCTCAGTACTTGGACCATTATTGTTTATTATATACATAAACGACATAGATATCGGCATAGACAGCAACATAAGTAAATTTGCTGATGATACTAAAATAGGACGTGTTATCAAATCTGACGAGGACTCGGCAAAACTACAGGAGGATCTAAACAAATTTTTCGAATGGTCTGAAAAATGGCAGATGAAATTCAACATTGACAAATGTAAAGTACTCAGTATAGGAATTGTAAACAGGGAAACCAGATACCAGATGAACAACGATGCCATAGAGAAATCCGACTGCGAGAGAGATTTAGGAGTAATGATAAGTAGGAACCTTAAGCCAAGTAAACAATGTGTTTTTGCTCGTAACAAGGCTAATAAAGTACTTGGGTTCATACAAAGGAGTGTTAGTTACAAGACTAGCGAGGTCATCCTAAAACTGTATCTTGCTCTTGTGAGACCACACCTGGATTACGCAGTCCAGTTCTGGTCACCGTATTACAGAATGGATATAGAATCCTTGGAAAGAATTCAGAGGAGAATGACAAGACTAATCCCGGGTATCAGGAACCTTGAGTATAGAGACAGGTTAAAGCATCTTAATTTGCACTCCCTTGAGAGACGTAGAGCGAGAGGCGACCTGATAGAGGTGTATAAGTGGAAAGCAGGGCTAAACAAAGGGAACATTACAAAGGTACTCAAATTATCCAACCAGGAGCGAACTCGTAACAATGGTTTTAAATTAGACAAATTTAGATTTAGGCGTGAAATAGGTAAACACTGGTTTGGAAACAGAGTAGTGGATGAATGGAACAAGTTACCAAATATCATCATTAACTCGAATACGCTGAATTGCTTCAAACATAGGTTGGTTGCTCATATGAGCAATAGGGGTTGGGTGTAAACGGGACTGCCCAGTATGGGCCAATAGGCCCGCTGCAGTTTCCTCCATTCTTATGTTCTTCTTATGTAATAACAGCGAAAGAAAGACCGGTGTAAGACTATAAATTCACCATTTTAGGTTATGATTCTATTATGTTAGTTAAGTAAGTAGATTAATCAAATTTAGTTGAGAGAGGATTAGTTAAGCTACTGTACATATTTGTCCTACCATCACCTGTCAGAAAAACAAATGGCGTCAATCCTAGTCTCATTTATGTCACTACTTCCGGTACTCTACCAGGATTGCCGGCACCACCAATCATAAATATTCGGTACCTGATGACGTGAAGTATCGAGTTGTCCACATAACAAACCAAACCGAGTGTATCAGGTAACTGTCCGGAGCTTGGCGATGTTATTGTCCACCTCCTTCAGCTGATCTGTGTACCGTGTTGTTGTGAGGTGAATGCTGGCAACCGAGTGATTTATTTTCCAGGGTCTCGCAATATGTTTTCAGACAAAATTATAAATATAGTCAATCAAAACAAACTTATTTACGATACTTTCTGATTATTATTTTTTCGAATATTTGTATTCATTTTGTTTTATTTGTATTATTTACGTTTATGAAATACCAAGCTCTTTTATATTAGCCAAACCAAATGTAAAATCAAATGTTTGTTATATACGAGCTTGAACGGCCTATGCAAGATAATATGCGAGGTGATTTTTACATATTTTAGTTACACGTACCCGACACTTTTTCATCTACGCCTTACAATAAGTTATATATATTCATTTCTGAGGACTTTAAATACTATAAATTTCAGTTATTATTTAGTGATTATCGTATTTAATTCGTATCCGTGTAAAAGAGGACATATTTTTTCTTGGTTAGGTCGTTACAAGACATCATCGTTCCCTGTAAAGCGGAATAAAATTGTTAGGTACGTAGCTCTTAGCCTTAATCACAGTATATTAACCGACCCTTTTCTCTCCAGTACCACTCCTGTGAACCCTGACCGTACCATCTGAACCCCCCCCCCCCGATTGTACCATTTGAATCCCTGATCGAGTTATTTGAACCCCTGAGAGTAGATTCGAACCGCTCCACTGCCCACTATGATAAATAAGACGCTTTGACCCCCCCTCCCATAATGCTAAACACACACACACACAGTCACACACATTGTCATTCCTGCCACAGTAGACTCCGGTATCATCTGGATCCACCTTCTCACTCACCCAGGAAGGCTTATTTTACGGCGACATAAACCCAAATTTTCCTCGTAAACTCTTCTAAGACTCTCCACTCATTGGCCATTTTACCTAACTCTCCCTTTCCCTTCCCTTCCCTTTCGTCTTATCTTACCTGATTTATGGCTAGATGGTGAAACGTGTTAGTAGTGGTGTTATCTAGTTGTTATCTTGGCTGTGTTATCATGGTTATGCGTTTCCCCACTTCACCCTCTCCCCACTTCACCCTCTCCCCACTTCACTCTCTCCCCAGTCCTCCCCACTACACCCCCTCCCACCCCCCAATTATACCATCACTTCAACATTTGCGTCACAGACTTAGATCCTGAAGTGTGTGTGTGTGTGTGTGTGTGTGTGTGTCTCGCCTCTGGTAGTGTCATCACCTCTTTTTTAATGTGACAAGGAAGCTGTACTCCCTCTGCCCATATATATCAGGTTACGTAATAGTAGGGAACCCGCTTTTTATTGTTATTTTTTATGGTGTTTTAAGGATGTTTTGCTGTTGTTTTGTTGTTGTTTTGTTGTTGTTTTTGAGTATGTTTGTTATTGCTGTTTTTGAGGATGTTGTTGTTATTATTGTTGCTGTTGTTTTTGTTGGCTAATCTTCAGGTGATCAGTTTTAATGCATCTGTTGAGTCAGTTGTTACGATACTGTATTCACATTTGACCTCCAGCTGTGACCTTGAAGACTAAACAATGCCTTGACCTTTAGCTTTGACCTTGCAGACTAAACAATGCCTTGACCTTTAGCTTTGACCTTGAAGACTAAACAATGCCTTGACCTTTAGCTGTGACCTTGCAGACTAAACAATGCCTTGACCTTTAGCTGTGACCTTGCAGACTAAACAATGCCTTGACCTTTAGCTGTGACCTTGCAGACTAAACAATGCCTTGACCTTTAGCTGTGACCTTGCAGACTAAACAATGCCTTGACCTTTCACCTTTAGTGGGGTGATAAAAAGCCAGATAAGATTCACGTGAATGTTTTATCAGGCAGTTTGTGCATCACCATCAGGCCTGGTGCTGCCTCACACATCCGGCACACAGAGGTCACACACACACACACTGGGGAGAGAGGGGGGGGGGGCAGGTGGGTAGCAAAGAGGAGAGAAAGGGAGACGGGAGGGAACGGGAAGAGGGTGTGAGATGGAGAAAGAGAAGAGAGGGAGTGGGATAGGATGGAGGGGGATGAGGGGGGGGGGAGAATGAAGGAGAGGAGGAAGGATAAAGAGAACAGGGAGTGGGAGTTGGGGTGAGGGGAAGTGGTGGTGGAGTGGTGAAGAGAGGGATGGGGGGGAGTGAGATGAGAGGGAGGAAGCGACAGGAGGGGGTTGAAGGGGAGTATAGGATGGTAGGGGGGAGAGGGGAGGAGGCAACAGGGGAAGAAGAAGAGAACAGGATGGTGGGGAGCGGGGAGGGGGAGGGGAGCAAGAGGGGGAGGAGGGGAGAGGTGAAGGGAAGAACAGGATAGAGAGGGGAGAGGGTTAGTTTACACTTTGGACCAATCAGAGAGAAGGAAGATGACAGCACCTTTTTTTACTGGCTGCCGGATCACAAGGCTCCTGTAGTCCTGACCTACCACGTGTTCCTTCATTCACGACTTACTTTCAATTTTTCTTTCATTCTTCTGTTCTTCGAGTCACTGTTTTCTTTCCTTTGTTCTTTAAGTCACTGGTTCTTTCATTCACTACTTCATTCATTCACTAGTTCTTTCATTCACTACTTCATTCATTCACTAGTTCTTTCATTCACTACTTCATTCATTCACTAGTTCTTTCATTCACTAGTTCATTCATTCACTAGTTCTTTCATTCACTAGTTCATTCATTCATTAGTTCTTTCATTCACTAGTTCATTCATTCACTAGTTCTTTCATTCACTAGTTCTTTCATTCACTACTTCATTCATTCACTAGTTCTTTCATTCACTACTTCATTCATTCACTAGTTCTTTCATTCACTAGTTCATTCATTCACTAGTTCTTTCATTCACTAGTTCATTCATTCACTAGTTCTTTCATTCACTACTTCATTCATTCACTAGTTCATTCACTCACTAGTTCATTCACTCCCCTGTTCTTTCAATTTCTTCTATCTTACCTGTAGTGACATGTGATCCAACCTAGTAATTCGATGCTGTTCCGAACTATATTAAACCGAACTGAATCCCACGTCAAGCTAGTGAACCCATTCAGGTCAGCCAGAAGGTTACGTGAATCCTATGAATGTGAATCAAACCTGAATCCATAAAACTCGAATCCCGTGAATATGAATCCGACCTGAATCCGATATATTCAGTATACTAAACTTGGAAAGTATAATGAACCCATACATAAATATATCGAATTGTATGACGCCTCAAACATTCATAATAATCAAATGAAAAATATTGAATTAAAACTTACAATAATTAATTCAGAAATATAAAATAAGGAACAATTACAAAAACAGTAGTAAGACGATATTTTTCCTTTTACATTCTGTTCGAAACTGTACCGAACTTTAATGAAATAATACATTGTCATCTATGGGTGTACAGACAGTTCGAGGACTCGTTCTAAAAGTTCAAAGGCTCGTTCACTCACCACAAACTAGCACGTATTACTCATTTCAAAACAAGAATTCATTTTTCACTCACAAGTAACACTGGTAAGGACAGCCCGTAGCTTTAGTAAAACTCTCCGTGAAATATGGACGTCACTATCAACGCAATATTGTGCCGGTGTCTCAACTTAAGTGAATTTCAACGCAATATCTGCGTCATGATCCAGTTTAACATATCCTCGTGTCTCAAGTGGGAGAGTGGTGAGGGAGGGAGGGAGGAGATAAGGAAGGGATAGAGAGGAAGAGGAGAAGGAGGGAGGGAAGGGAGGAAATAGAGAACAGGGGAGGGAAGAAGAGAGGGAGAAAATGAGAGTGGGAGGGAGAAAGACTTTAACATACGCACTATTAAGAATTGGGTCTCATGGGATGGGTGGCTGAGTCACCATTGACACACACACACACACACAATGAGGACATCTGGCGGCCGTGTGTGTGACTCTCTCTCTCTCTCTCTCTCTCTCTCTCTCTCTACGTTGTGGTTGCCTACACTACATAATGAAGTAACTCCGCTGTTAAAGATTTCTTGAACAAATATGAATTCAGGTAATCCAATCTGCAGGGGGTGGCAGAGGATAACAGGGGGTGGCAGAGGATAACAGGGGGTGGCAGAGGATAGCAAGGGGTGGCAGAGGATAGCAAGGGGTGGCAGAGGATAACAGGGGGTGGCAGAGGATAGCAAGGGGTGGCAGAGGATAACAGGGGGTGGCAGAAGATAACAGGGGGTGGCAGAGGATAGCAAGGGGTGGCAGAGGATAACAGGGGGTGGCAGAGGATAGCAAGGGGTGGCAGAGGATAACAGGGGGTGGCAGAGGATAACAGGGGGTGGCAGAGGATAGCAAGGGGTGGCAGAGGATAACAGGGGGTGGCAGAGGATAACAGGGGTGGCAGAGGATAGCAAGGGGTGGCAGAGGATAGCAAGGGGTGGCAGAGGATAACAGGGGGTGGCAGAGGATAACAGGGGGTGGCAGAGGATAGCAGGGGGTGGCAGAGGATAGCAGGGGGTGGCAGAGGATAACAGGGGGTGGTAGAGGCTAACAGGGGGTGGCAGAGGATAGCAGGGGGTGGCAGAGGATAACAGGGGGTGGCAGAGGCTAACAGGGGGTGGCAGAGGCTAACAGGGGGTGGCAGAGGATAGCAGGTATTGGCATTAGATAACAGGATGATAGCAGACGGATGGAAGAGGATAGCAAGAGAGGCATTAACTATATCAAGAATATGTCATGGGTGTAGTGAGGAACCCATGGTGTGAGGGGGATCGTGGGTGTAGTGAGGAACCCATGGTGTGAGGGGGGAGTCGTGGATGTAGAGAGGAACCCATGGTGTGAGGGGGGGGTCGTGGATGTAGTGAGGAACCCATGGTGTGAGGGGGGTCGTGGGTGTAGTGAGGAACCCATGGTGTGAGGGGGAGTCGTGGATGTAGTGAGGAACCCATGGTGTGAGGGGGGTCGTGGGTGTAGTGAGGAACCCATGGTGTGAGGGGGGTCGTGGATGTAGTGAGGAAGCCATTGTGTAAGGGGGGTCGTGGGTGTAGTGAGGAACCCATGGTGTGAGGGGGGTCGTGGATGTAGTGAAGAACCCATGGTGTGAGGGGGGTCGTGGGTGTAGTGAGGAACCCATGGTGTGAGGGGGGGGTCGTGGGTGTAGTGAGGAACCCATGGTGTGAGGGGGTCGTGGGTGTAGTGAGGAACCCATGGTGTGAGGGGGTCGTGGGTGTAGTGAGGAACCCAAGATGTGAGGGGGTAGTGGGTGTAGTGAGGAACCCATAGTGTGAGGGGGGTCGTGGGTGTAGTGAGGAACCCATGGTGTGAGGGGGGTCGTGGGTGTAGTGAGGAACCCATGGGACACTGTACGCTTTGAGACAGTAACATTATATCAACGATTAAAAAAATAATAATTCAGAAAAGTAAAAAAAAAATTATTTTTATTTATGGTATTTTGTCACTGAAAAAATCCTGAATACATTTAAAGTAGAAGAAAAAATCCCTGGATAAACTTATTTTAGGAATAAATTCTCGGTTATCCCCAAACAACAATAAAAAGAACAAAACAAAAATGGCCGACACCTGAGAATGTTATTTTGTTTTCGCCACCACCAAAATTTTCATCTTTGACCCCCTGTAAAATCCCACGATATGCAAATACTCCAAATTTGTCGGCAACAAACTGTGAGACCTGCCAAAAGTTATCTTTATGCAAACTCTTATTAAAATTCGTTGAAAAAATAAAGGAACGGGAAAAAAATATTAAAATACTTGAACCTTTTGTGATATTTTGGGAAGAGAAATCTGTAGACTGGCTCAAGTTTGTAGCACCTGTGAACGACACTTGGGATATTATTGTTTTTCAGGGCCAGGTCAACCTAACCTAACCTAACCTAACCTAACCACATACAAGTGAACTAATTTTCTGTCGTTAGGTCTTGCCCCCATCTGCCTCGTAATCGATTTTTTGGTCTGTTAGTTGGTCTGTTAGTTGGTCTGTTAGTTGGTCTGTTAGTTGGTCCGTTAGTTGGTCTGTTAGTTAGTCTGTTAGTTGGTCTGTTAGTTAGCCTGTTAGTTGGTCTGTTAGTCGGTCTGTTAGTTGGTCTGTTAGTTGGTCTGTTAGTTCGTTTGTTAGTCGGTCTGTTAGTCGGTCTGTTAGTTGGTCTGTTAGTCGGTCTGTTAGTTGGTCTCAATATTTTATACCTTTTTCATATTTGTATTTATTTGATTTTTTACGAGGATTTCTTTTTTTTTTAGGTATTAATTCAGGCTGTCGAAGTTGGCCGCTTGTTACAGGTGAAAGAGTTCCGCTGTTCTGTGTGTAAAGTCAATGACAGACAGACAGACAGACAGACAGACAGACAGACGGGTAAATAAGAGTCTAGATACATAGATACATTTAGAGAGTTACTAAATAAGACAGATGTGGACAGATAGATAGAAAGACAAATAGACAGAAATAAAAAACATACAAATGAATGTAGATGAAAATATTGACAGACAGATAGACAGATAAACACACACACACACACACACACACACACACACACACACACACACACACACACACCTAAAACAATGAAAGTAATATATAAATAAACGCCGAGACTTCTTACACTAAGTGACGTTCGAGTTTATTTATTGAGAAGAGGAAGAGGGAGGAGGAGGAGGAGGAAGAAGCGAAGACAGAAGTAGAAGAAGAAGAAGAAGGAAGAAGAAGAAGGAATAACGAAGACAGAAGAAGAAGAAGAAGGAAGAAGAAGAAGGAATAACGAAGACGGAAGAAGAAGAAGACGAAGAGCAACACTGCCATCTGGTGGGAGGAGACACCATGATATAAACACTTGAGACAGCAATACTCACAGCCAGAACAGCAAGACGCGATAAGTGCGTGTGTGTGTGTTAGGACCAAAGAAACACTCGTGGGGTATTTTGTCCAATGCCATTCTATCTAGAAGTGTTGGTTGGGGGGTTGAGGAAGGAGCCGTCCGAGGTTACCCCAGCTGGCTCTGTTTACATCATCAGCTGTGTCCGTCCAATCCCCCCTCCCCCCTTCCTCCCCCCTGCCAGGCTCATCTCGCAGCCAATAAGGACGGTAATCCCACCCGCCAGCCTCGACACTCTCATCTTTATCCCACACCAACACGGACTCAGGAGGATCACCATGTTCCTTCCCATCCACCACTGACTCATTACAACACACGGGTTCTTTTTCATCCACCCCTTACGCCTGGATAAGACAGGTACGTTATATAACTCAATTTTCAAAACTCTCCTTTATTCTTACGTCTTCTTAAAGCACAGTTTTATGTAGCTTTTATTAAGGTATAAACCCTGAGAGAAGGCTGGGCCAAGTTTTCATATCGGAATCGCGTTGTATCTGATGGTCTTTCTCATCCTGTACAGTTTTCTATTTTGGGTCACAGTTTTGGAGAATTTTTCAATCGTGTTTTTTTTAACTTTCGTCGTTGTTGTTATAATGACTTGGTATGTTTGAATAATTAAAGTCTTTAAGCGCGTGTTATGAGCTATTAAATATGCTAGTCATTAACAATTAAAAACTACAGTAATTATGTTGTTAGACGTTATATGGTTATTAATACGCTTCAATAACTAAGGTCTGTAGCACGCAACGAGGGTAATAAGACAACTATCTCATCTATAATAAGGTTAGGTTAGGAAGACATGTGGCCCTCAGGGATTATTTTATACTCACGAAACAACAGTAGATGCCTAGTACTCTCTGGGGGCAGGATATATCACCATCTACCCCAAGAGCAGGATATATCAGTATGTACCTCAAGAGCAGGATATATCTCACCATCATGAGAGAGAGAGAGAGAGAGAGAGAGAGAGAGAGAGAGAGAGAGAGAGAGAGAGAGAGAGAGAGAGAGAGATACTTGTTTGTGTGCAGTGACAGGTCTCAGGTCGTGATCTCACTCAATACAACACTATTCAACATAAAAAAAAACCATGATTGCAGGTGTGGATTAGCCTTCAGGTATAGTATAAGCAAAAGTTTTTTCTTAATGTGTTGTTATTCAGGTTTGTTTTTGAGTTGCAGTGTTGTACATGTGTTTCGCCCACTCATTAGAACATCCTCCCTCTCAAAAGCCCTCTCACCACCAGACTACAACACACTCCTCCCACCTCTCACCACCCCAAACTCCTTCTGACATTCGAGTCTTAACACTGTCTTCCCCCCCCAAACACCACCAACAGTACACTGCATTAATTACGCTCCCTAAAGTTTCAGTCCTTCTCCCCCACCTCTTTATCCATCAACCCTCTTCCTCCCCCACACTCTCTGTTCCTCCCCCCCACACACATTCCCTTCCTCCCCCACACTCTCTGTTCCTCCCCCCCACACACATTCCCTTCCTCCCCCACACTCTCTGTTCCTCCCCCCCCTCACACACACTCCCTTCCTCCCCCATCAACCCTCTTCCCCCCCCCCTACAAACACTGTCTTCCTTCCCCACACACGTCTTCCCCCCCACACACGTCAACCCTTCCCCACCCACATATTCCCTTCCCCCCACACACACTCCCCCTAAGGTATAAACTTCACGACAAGTTTTCTCTGAGTCCACGAAACATCTGAGACCGCCACCTGCAGTTCCTCACCTTCGGGAAAAACGTTCAAGAACATCACCTGCATCTTCCGCCTCTTCCCTTCTTCTTCTTCTTCTTCCATTACCCCCAACAAGAGCTTCCAAGACACGTCCCAAAACACCATCTAACTTTAATCGTCTTCTGGAAATGTTCGGAGATTACTATTTGGGTTAACGTGCACCCCCCTACCCCCTTTCCTCCATTCCCCCAGAAATAAACAAGATTCCCTCCAACGTCCAAGAAAACATTGTCTTTATCGTTCTCACTTCCCCACTTTAAAAACGTTCTCGATCACTACCTGTACCTCCGAGGTTTCTCCAAGGCTTCCAAGAAAGGTCCAAGAAAACGCTACCAAATTTGAAGCTTTCTCCTAAGAGAGTCTCCAATAATACTAACCGCATTTCCTCATTACCCAAGAGACCACAAGATTACAATCAACATCTCCAGAGAGGTTCCTGCAGACGGATATTCCTGTAATCCTTAAGGTTCCTGTAGTCCAAGGAACTCCCACAACCCTGAGGAATCCTACATCCTTAAAGGCTATCACACTCATAGGACACACTGGTAACCCTGCGGCGCCCCTTCCTAGAATCTAAACGGGTGATGTTAAATCCTTCAACCCCCCCGAGGTTATCACAGCCCCAAAGGCCCCACAACTCACTATGACTTTAACAACCACTTAACCCTGAGGAATCACACAGCCCTAATGGCATCTGAAGCCCCCTGAAACACCAAGGGCTCCAAGCAACCATAAGGACTAATAATCCTCCGAGCTCCTGAAGGCGACATGACTCTCCGAGGGCTCTACAACTCTGAAGCGCCATAATGACCCTGCGACCCGGGGCCTCGTGGCTCTAGGGGTCGCCTGTGACTCTTCAGCATCGCGGGGCCGCCCAGAAAGGAACCGACACTCGTGGGCGAGATGACAAGATAACAGCCACTCTATATCTTAATTATAATGCATCTCACGAGGGGAATCCTGCTTGGCTGGCTGCTTGGCTGGCTGCTTGGCTGGGTCCATGGCTGGCTGCTTGGCTGGCTGCTTGGCTGGCTGCTTGGCTGGGTCCATGGCTGGCTGCTTGGCTGGCTGCTTGGCTGGGTCCATGGCTGGCTGCTTGGCTGGCTGCTTGTCTGGGTCCATGGCTGGCTGCTTGGCTGGGTCCATGGCTGGCTGCTTGGCTGGCTGCTTGGCTGGGTCCTTGGCTGGCTGCTTGGCTGGGTCCATGGCTGGCTGCTTGTCTGGGTCCATGGCTGGCTGCTTGGCTGGGTCCATGGCTGGCTGCTTGGCTGGCTGCTTGGCTGGCTGCTTAGCTGGGTCCATGGCTGGCTGCTTGGCTGGCTGCTTGGCTGGGTCCATGGCTGGCTGCTTGGCTGGCTGCTTGGCTGGCTGGAGTCTTGGTTGCTTGGCTAGATGACTGGCTTGATGGCTATACGTGGCTGGTTGGTTGCCTGCTTGCCTGTTCACGCTCGCGCGCGGTGTGTGTGTGTGTGTGTGTGTGTGTGTGTGTGTGCGACATCACATCCACTATCGCCGTGCAGATGACAAGTGAACTACAAGTGTTATCTGAGGCCGCAATGACTCACAAGAGAGTGTGTGTGTGTATGTTTATCCATCTATAAATACACACAGACACTCACACACACTAACGAAGGCGAGGCGGATCATGGGCCCCACACACACACACACACACACACACACACAGGCAGTAGTGATCCCTGGAGCAGACTGCGTGAAAGAGAGAGAAGGGGGAGAATGAAAGGGTAGAAGAGGAGAGAGGGAGGAAGACTAAAGAGCGGGAGGAGGAGGAGAAGATAATGAGAGAGAGAGAGAGAGAGAGAGAGAGAGAGAGAGAGAGAGAGAGAGAGAGAGAGAGAGAGAGAGAGAGAGAGAGAGAGAGAGAGGAGTGTTGTTGTGCAGAAGAGGGATAAATGAACACGACCCAACCAAGGTTCTTCCTTCTCCTCTCTTTCCTGTTCTTCTTCTTCCTTCTCTTCAGCTTCCTCTTCCCTCTCCTCTTCCCCTTCTTTCAGCTCTGCTTCCTCTTCCTTCTCTTCTTCCTCCTCCTTCTCTTAATTCTTCTTCTTCTCCTTCCTCTTTCTTCTTTTCTTGTACCTCTTCCTTCTTCTTCTTCTTCTTCTTCTTCTTCTTCTTCTTCTTATCTCTCTCTTCTTCTGCCATTTCGTCTTCCCTCCTAAGCACTAACCTTACCCTCATAACCAAAAACAACAACAACAACAACTACAACTACAATAACAACTACAAAAACAACAACACCACCACCAACAACAACAACAACTACAATAACAACAACACCACCACCACCACCACCAACAACAACAACAACAACTACAATAACAACAACTACAAAAACAACAACAACACCACCAACAACTACAATAATAACCACAGCAGCAGGGCAGGTGTTAAGATAAAAGGGTGATTGGGTGTGGTGGGTGGGGGTGGGTTAGGTGGGTGGGGGTGGGTGGGTGGGGAAGATCAGGTGATATCGTAAAAGGGAAGTAATGCTCTCACTATAATAAAACACTATATCATCACCATCTAATGCCACGCCCACCACCTGCTGTACTGCCACGCCCACCACCTGCTGTACTGCCACGCCCACCACCTACTGTACTGCCACGCCCACCACCTGCTGTACTGCCACGCCCACCACCTACTGTACTGCCACGCCCACCACCTGCTGTACTGCCACGCCCACCACCTACTGTACTGTCACGCCCACCACCTGCTGTACTGCCACGCCCACCACCTGCTGTACTGCCACGCCCACCACCTACTGTACTGTCACGCCCACCACCTGCTGTACTGCCACGCCCACCACCTGCTGTACTGCCACGCCCACCACCTACTGTACTGCCACGCCCACCACCTGCTGTACTGCCACGCCCACCACCTGCTGTACTGCCACGCCCACCACCTACTGTACTGCCACGCCCACCACCTACTGTACTGCCACGCCCACCACCTGCTGTACTGCCACGCCCACCACCTGCTGTACTGCCACGCCCACCACCTGCTGTACTACCACGCCCACCACCTACTGTACTGCCACGCCCACCACCTGCTGTACTGCCACGCCCACCACCTACTGCACTGCCACGCCCACCACCTGCTGTACTGTCACGCCCACCACCTGCTGTACTGCCACGCCCACCACCTGCTGTACTGCCACGCCCACCACCTACTGTACTGCCACGCCCACCACCTGCTGTACTGCCACGCCCACCACCTGCTGTACTGCCACGCCCACCACCTACTGTACTGCCACGCCCACCACCTGCTGTACTGCCACGCCCACCACCTGCTGTACTGCCACGCCCACCACCTGCTGTACTGCCACGCCCACCACCTACTGTACTGCCACGCCCACCACCTACTGTACTGCCACGCCCACCACCTGCTGTACTGCCACGCCCACCACCTGCTGTACTGCCACGCCCACCACCTGCTGTACTGCCACGCCCACCACCTGCTGTACTGCCACGCCCACCACCTACTGCACTGCCACGCCCACCACCTACTGTACTGCCACGCCCACCACCTACTGTACTGCCACGCCCACCACCTGCTGTACTGCCACGCCCACCACCTGCTGTACTGCCACGCCCACCACCTATTGTACTACCACGCCCACCACCTGCTGTACTCCCACGCCCACCACCTGCTGTACTGCCACGCCCACCACCTACTGTACTGCCACGCCCACCACCTGCTGTACTGCCACGCCCACCACCTGCTGTACTGCCACGCCCACCACCTGCTGTACTGCCACGCCCACCACCTAATGTACTGCCACGCCCCCCACCTGCTCTACTGCCACGCCCACCACCTGCTGTACTGCCACGCCCACCACCTGCTGTACTGCCACGCCCACCACCTGCTGTACTGCCACGCCCACCACCTGCTGTACTCCCACGCCCACCATATCACCAGCTAATTGTACAGCCATCCCCTATTGAGGAGGTAGGGAGGGGGAGGGGGGAGAGGGAAGGAAGGTGGGGAGGGGGGGAGAGGGAAGGAGGGTGGGGAGGGGGGGAAGAGGGAAGGAGGGTGGGGAGGGGGGAGAGGGAAGGAGGGTGGGGAGGGGAGGTGAATACAGTGGTTGGTGAAATGATGATGATGAGGAGGAGGAGGAGGAGGAGGGGAGAATAATAGAAAGGAAGAGGGGAAGAGGTAGAGAGGTAGAGGATAAGGGAAGAGGAGAGGCTGAGGAAGAAACAAAAGAGGAGAGAGAGAGAGAGAGAGAGAGAGAGAGAGAGAGAGAGAGAGAGAGAGAGAGAGAGAGAATCTTTACCTTAATCCTAAAAAAACAAACATAAAAACAACTTCACACACACACACACACACACACACACACACACACACACACACACACACCTCTCTTTAAAACTATATTCCCAGCAGTCATTACCCACAACACTCGACGGAACACGATAGTTTACAGACAGTTAAGTGTGGCAGAACTCTAGGGCCCTCCACCCATGCATGTCAAGTACACACTAAACGCTACTTAACACCTTCGTTTTCTCCGACAGTTCGCGAGAGACGAATCAGGATCAATCTTCTCCAGTGTGTTGACGTTTTTGTAAGATGTGGGTTTCTTCTTCTTCTTCTTCTCTTTACCTTTGTATTTTTCGATTTTTTTCTCGGTTTTTTATGTTTATTCTCGATTTGGTGTTTGTTTTAAATCTATCTATCTATCTATCTATCGTAGACGTTACTAATGACTCTCTGTGTGTATAGGAGCCGTTACTAATGACTCTCTGTGTGTATAGGAGCCGTTACTAATGACTCTCTGTGTGTATAGGAGACGTTACTAATGACTCTGTGTATAGGAGACGTTACTAATGACTCTCTGTGTGTATAGGAGACGTTACTAATGACTCTGTGTATAGGAGACGTTACTAATGACTCTCTGTATAGGAGCCGTTACTAATGACTCTCTGTGTGTATAGGAGACGTTACTAATGACTCTGTGTGTATAGGAGCCGTTACTAATGACTCTGTGTGTATAGGAGCCGTTACTAATGACTCTGTGTGTATAGGAGACGTTACTAATGACTCTGTGTGTATAGGAGCCGTTACTAATGACTCTCTGTGTGTATAGGAGACGTTACTAATGACTCTGTGTATAGGAGACGTTACTAATGACTCTGTGTATAGGAGACGTTACTAATGACTCTCTGTGTGTATAGGAGACGTTACTAATGACTCTGTGTGTATAGGAGCCGTTACTAATGACTCTGTGTGTATAGGAGCCGTTACTAATGACTCTGTGTGTATAGGAGCCGTTACTAATGACTCTGTGTGTATAGGAGCCGTTACTAATGACTCTGTGTGTATAGGAGACGTTACTAATGACTCTGTGTGTATAGGAGACGTTACTAATGACTCTCTGTGTGTATAGGAGCCGTTACTAATGACTCTCTGTGTGTATAGGAGACGTTACTAATGACTCTCTGTGTGTATAGGAGCCGTTACTAATGACTCTCTGTGTGTATAGGAGCCGTTACTAATGACTCTCTGTGTGTATAGGAGCCGTTACTAATGACTCTCTGTGTGTATAGGAGCCGTTACTAATGACTCTCTGTGTGTATAGGAGACGTTACTAATGACTCTGTGTATAGGAGACGTTACTAATGACTCTCTGTGTGTATAGGAGACGTTACTAATGACTCTGTGTGTATAGGAGACGTTACTAATGACTCTGTGTGTATAGGAGACGTTACTAATGACTCTGTGTGTATAGGAGCCGTTACTAATGACTCTGTGTGTATAGGAGACGTTACTAATGACTCTGTGTGTATAGGAGACGTTACTAATGACTCTCTGTGTGTATAGGAGCCGTTACTAATGACTCTCTGTGTGTATAGGAGACGTTACTAATGACTCTCTGTGTGTATAGGAGACGTTACTAATGACTCTGTGTATAGGAGACGTTACTAATGACTCTCTGTGTGTATAGGAGACGTTACTAATGACTCTGTGTGTATAGGAGCCGTTACTAATGACTCTGTGTGTATAGGAGCCGTTACTAATGACTCTGTGTGTATAGGAGCCGTTACTAATGACTCTGTGTGTATAGGAGCCGTTACTAATGACTCTGTGTGTATAGGAGACGTTACTAATGACTCTGTGTGTATAGGAGACGTTACTAATGACTCTCTGTGTGTATAGGAGCCGTTACTAATGACTCTCTGTGTGTATAGGAGACGTTACTAATGACTCTCTGTGTGTATAGGAGCCGTTACTAATGACTCTGTGTGTATAGGAGACGTTACTAATGACTCTCTGTGTGTATAGGAGACGTTACTAATGACTCTGTGTGTATAGGAGACGTTACTAATGACTCTGTGTGTATAGGAGACGTTACTAATGACTCTGTGCGTATAGGAGACGTTACTAATGACTCTCTGTGTGTATAGGAGACGTTACTAATGACTCTGTGTGTATAGGAGACGTTACTAATGACTCTCTCTGTGTATAGGAGACGTTACTAATGACTCTCTGTGTGTATAGGAGACGTTACTAATGACTCTGTGTGTATAGGAGACGTTACTAATGACTCTGTGTGTATAGGAGACGTTACTAATGTATATATGTGTGTATAGGAGACGTTACTAATGACTCTGTGTGTATAGGAGACGTTACTAATGACTCTGTGTGTATAGGAGACGTTACTAATGACTCTCTGTGTGTATAGGAGACGTTACTAATGACTCTCTGTGTGTATAGGAGACGTTACTAATGAGTCTCTGTGTGTATAGGAGACGTTACTAATGAGTCTCTGTGTGTATAGGAGACGTTACTAATGACTCTCTGTGTGTATAGGAGACGTTACTAATGACTCTGTGTGTGTATAGGAGACGTTACTAATGACTCTCTGTGTGTATAGGAGACATTACTAATGACTCTGTGTGTATAGGAGACGTTACTAATGACTCTGTGTGTATAGGAGACGTTACTAATGACTCTCTGTGTGTATAGGAGACGTTACTAATGACCCTGTGTGTATAGGAGACGTTACTAATGTCTCTCTGTGTGTATAGGAGACGTTACTAATGACTCTCTGTGTGTATAGGAGACGTTACTAATGACTCTGTGTATAGGAGACGTTACTAATGACTCTCTGTGTGTATAGGAGACGTTACTAATGACTCTGTGTGTATAGGAGACGTTATTAATGACTCTGTGTGTATAGGAGCCGTTACTAATGACTCTGTGTGTATAGGAGCCGTTACTAATGACTCTGTGTGTATAGGAGCCGTTACTAATGACTCTGTGTGTATAGGAGACGTTACTAATGACTCTGTGTGTATAGGAGATGTTACTAATGACTCTCTGTGTGTATTGGAGCCGTTACTAATGACTCTGTGTGTATAGGAGACGTTACTAATGTATATATGTGTGTATAGGAGACGTTACTAATGACTCTGTGTGTATAGGAAACGTTACTAATGACTCTGTGTGTATAGGAGACGTTACTAATGACTCTGTGTGTATAGGAGACGTTACTAATGACTCTCTGTGTGTATAGGAGACGTTACTAATGACTCTGTGTGTATAGGAGACGTTACTAATGACTCTCTGTGTGTATAGGAGACGTTACTGATGACTCTCTGTGTGTATAGGAGCCGTTACTAATGACTCTGTGTGTATAGGAGACGTTACTAATGACTCTGTGTGTATAGGAGACGTTACTAATGTATATATGTGACCCAAAACTCATTATACCTCACCTGCAAACCATTAAGGTGACACATAGGTACAGAACTATTCACACCAGAGTACAGGTAAACAAACTATAAATATCATTACCACTACTTCCAGGTCCACTACCCCCCCCCCCACGTACCCTATCTTCCCCCCCACGCACCCTATCTCCCCCTCACGTACCCTATCTCCCCCCTCACGTACCCTATCTTCCCCCTCACGTACCCTATCTTCCCCCTCACGTACCCTATCTCCCCCTCACGAACCTTTATCTTCCCCCCCACGTACCCTATCTCCCCCTCACGTACTCTATCTCCCCCTCACGTACCCTATCTCCCCCCACGTACCCTATCTCCCCCTCACGTACCCTCTCTTCCCCCTCACGTACCCTATCTCCCCCCACGTACCCTATCTCCCCCTCACGTACTCTATCTCCCCCTCACGTACCCTATCTCCCCCCACGTACCCTATCTCCCCCCTCACGTACCCTATCTCCCCCCACGTACCCTATCTCCCCCTCACGTACCCTATCTCCCCCTCACGTACCCTATCTCCCCCTCACGTACCCTATCTCCCCCCCTCCCCTCCATGTACCTCATCTCCCCCTCCCACCTCATGTCTTTCTCCTTAACCTCCTTTTCTCCCCCTCTCTTCTCCCCTCCCTCTCCCCCTCCTAGCAAGACGCAAACACTGGTGAAACAAGTAAACAAGGAGGGACGGGGAGGGGGAGGAGAGGGGGAGGGGAGGAGAGGGGGAATTTAGACCAGTATCCCCCTCCTCCCCCTGCCCCTCCCTACACCTGCCCCTCCTCCCCCTGCCCCTCCCTACACCTGCCCCTCCTCCCCCTGCCCCTCCCTACACCTGGAAACAGAAGGTGGAGGAGGTGTAGTGAACTAGACAAACACATAATTCTCCTTCCCTGTCTCACACACACACACACACACATACACACACACACACACACACACTCAGTAACCTCAATATCTGTAAGACCTTCATTAACTCTCAAGGTCAGTGTGAGCTGAACAAGACACTGTGTCATATGTTTGTGCCAAGTGTCATATGTCAACTGTTTGTTTGTGTCAAGATTAGATTACATATGGTTAGATTAGGTTAGGTTACGTTAGGTTAGATTAGGTTAGGTTACGTTAGGTTAGATTAGGTTAGGTTACGTTAGGTTAGATTAGGTTAGGTTAGGTTACGTTAGGTTAGATTAGGTTAGGTTAGGTTAGGTTAGGTTAAAAATTGGGTGTCTATTCTTCAGGTGATTTGTAAGACTTTTGCTATGATGCCGAGAGAGATAAGGGGTAATTCCCCCTAGCAGAGGAGGAGGAAGAGGAAGAGGAGGAGGAGGAGGAGGAGGAGGAGGAGGAGCTGTACAGTAGTTGTTTACGTTTGATGTCGAGGGGAATTCCTTCATTTTGTGGTGGAAGGAAGGAAGGAAGGAAGGAAGGAAGGAAGGAAGGAAGGAAGAGAGAAAGAAAGGAAGGAAGGAAGGAAGGAAGGATTTGGTGGAAGGAAAGAAGGATGGGTGGAAGGAAAGAAGGATGGGTGGGTGGAAGGATGGGTGGAAGGAAAGAAGGATGGGTGGAAGGAAAGAAGGATGGGTGGAAGGAAAGAAGGATGGGTGGAAGGAAAGAAGGATGGGTGGAAGGAAAGAAGGATGGGTGGAAGGAAAGAAGGATGGGTGGGTGGAAGGAAGGATGGGTGGAAGGAAAGAAGGATGGGTGGGTGGAAGGAAGGATGGGTGGAAGGAAAGAAGGATGGGTGGAAGGAAAGAAGGATGGGTGGAAGGAAAGAAGGATGGGTGGAAGGAAAGAAGGATGGGTGGAAGGAAAGAAGGATGGGTGGGTGGAAAGAAGGATGGGTGGAAGGAAAGAAGGATGGGTGGAAGGAAAGAAGGATGGGTGGGTGGAAGGAAGGATGGGTGGAAGGAAGGGAGAAAAGAAAAAAGAAGGAAAAAAGAAAGAAGGAAGGATCAAGGAAAGAAAAGACGACAGGACAGGCAAGAAGTAGGACAGAAAAAAGAAGGAAAAGTTGGGCGGAAAGACAGACGGAAAGGACAGAACAAACAGCTTAGTCACACACACACACACACACACACACACACACACACACACACACACACACTCCTAATATCACGCCATGTACGTAAAACAATTTTGAACTCCGGTTTAATTGGCAAGTTTTAAATTTAATGAGAAAAAAAAAATCATTAAAAATATCGATGTTTTTTTCTGCATTTCGGTAGACCATTATTAATGACGAGCGCTGAATAAATGGATATATTAAACCTCCATTAAACCCCATTATATCTTGGGTATATGACGTTGTATTAAGGTACCCACCCATAAAGTTATATCCTAGCCAATTTTAAGGTGAAATTCGCCATTACAATTATCCATTGATAATTGACCATCCATTACACAAAGACTCTAATGGGTTCCTCGTTAATTATACTCGATTATAAAGGTTCCCTATTAAGACTTGATCCAATAACCATTAATTATATAACACCTGCCCCATTAACCATTAAAAACCCATTACATTAAAGTTTCTATTATTAACACATCAACAACAACAACACGACACCCATATATCCCCATTAAGATGACTCTATTAATTAAGGGGACAATTACCCATTATGATATAGGATAATGGGTCAGATGGGGCTACTAATTAACCATTATATAACACGGCAACAAAAATGGGCGTTGACCACCAGAATGTTTACACGTTGAAAAGTTACCATTTTTTAACCTTTCAAAATTTGATCACAAAATCTTTAATAAAATTCACATTATAAGGTTTACTGTGTGTGTGTGTGTGTGTGTGTGTGTGTGTGTGTGTGTGTGTGTGTGTGTGTTTAAAACCATTCATAAGACCCCCATAATATCTCTATCTCTCTTTGTCTCTCATATTTCTTTCTGTCTTACTGTCTCTCTGTCTCTCTAAAAACCACGAATAAAATCATCAAAGTATTTACTAGTTTTCTTTATCTCCCTCTCTATCTCTCCCCCTAACTCTCTGTCTCTATCTCTCTGTCTTTATCTCTCAATATCTCTCTGTCTCTATATCTCTATCATCATCTCTCTGTTTGTCTCTCCCTTTATCTCACCCTACACTGTTTCTGTCTCCCTCTATCAAAACACTTTACCTCAATTTCTTTCCCCCGTATTGAGAAAATTCCACTTCCGACCAATCCTTCCTTTGATGGGATGGTTCTAAATCGCCCACGAAAGATTCCGCTCGAATTCGGACGGACAATGGCCCTTGGAGACCCCCCTCCCGCCTTCCTGGTCAACCGGGCGATCGATCACAATTTACACGTTTACAGGTCACGGGCATGGGTGGAGGGAGGTATGGGGAGGGGGTTATGGGGTAGGGATGGAGGAGGGGTATGGGGGAAGGAGGAAGGGAGGAAGTATAGGATGAAATAGACCCAGGCAGGCCCCAGTCACCTCAGCAGACCCCAGCCTACAAGCAAAGGCACAATAACACACATACCCCAACTCACAAGCAAAGGTGCAGGAAGACCCCTCCCGTGAATATATACAAGTTGTGCCTTTGTGGGAGTAGGGGGCGGGGATTGGGGGGGGGGGGTGTTAAGCAACTTAAAGGGGAGGTCTCGGGTCCCGGCCAGCCAATACATCAGGGTGTGTGGGGGGGGGGGGGGCCTTCACTCACTCAGTTGCTACACGTGAGCTTGCTATGTGCTCGTCTTTCTGGCTACTCACACGGTCTCACACGGTTTTATACGGTCTCACACGATCCCACACGGTGTTACATGGTCTTGCGCGGTCTCACACGATCTTACACGGTTTTATACGGTCTCACGCGATTCCACACGGCCTTACACGGTCCTATACAATCCCACACGTTCTTGCACGGTCCCACACGATCTTACACGTTCTCACACGGTCTTACATGGTATTTTGATTGACAGGTCTTGGTCTGTGGATTCACATATTCCTGGTTATTCACACGGTCTTACACGGTCCTCCTTTGGTCTCTGATTTTCACTTCTCACTCCATGGATTTCGGATTCTCAAAACATCGTATGGTAAATGTTTCCCTTTAACTCTTAACTGGTGAGATGAGAACGCTTTAACTGGCTAAGTCACGTTAAGATACAGAGATGGCCAAGTGTCTTGTGTCGGCTGTCGTAGTGGGAGTATTTCGTTCTCTCAGCTTCAGGTAAAGTGATGTAATTAACCTATATGAATCCGCGACCTTATCCTTGAAATCCAGTTTGACATATTAACCTAAGAAGCTTTAAGAATCCGGATACCTGGGACCTGGGACTTGGGACCTAGGACGTACTTTGGTTGAAAAAAATATGAGTCACAGGCAGTCTTGTGGTCTGTGATGGGGGGGGGGGGGGGGGTTCAGACCAGATTTTCGGTCTAGTGTAAATATCGAGGTTCTGATTTTAGGTCTAGTTAGGGTCCCTTTGGCTACCCACTTTTGTCTTTAGGTCTCTGTAGCCTGACCCTAAATTTAGAACATGAATTCATTTTTCTCTTAACATTAACAAAAACCCCCACAGGAAGAGATCAGAGAAAAGTCGTCGATGTCAGATCTATTCAGCGTGGCGCCGTTCCCTTGTCAAGAGACTGAAGATGTACGAACCAGGATGATCTAAACTGATGGAAGTTATACTACACTGGAAAACAACACAGGGAGTTCCATTCACTGTTACTCCAATGTATATCAGAGTTTTAGTAGTGAGAATTTCTAACAGATGGAAGAGTAACAGATATTAAGCTTATCCAGATGGTCATGGAAGAATATAATTAGATAATATCCCAACGAAGGTGTATAATGCTAGATGATATGAGTGTTACTGTTGATTATTTTGGCATTTTTAGTTAGTCATCTGCAAGGAGTCCAGGAGGTGGATGACCCTGACATTACACCTGACCCACAGTACCACAACACCACACTCAACCCACAGTACCACAACACCACACTCAACCCACAGTACCACACCACCACACATAACCCACAGTGCCACACCACCACACATAACCCACAGTACCACAACACCACACCCAACCCACAGTACCACAACACCACACCCAACCCACAGTACCACAACACCACACTCAAACAACAACAATATTCCAACAAGCAACCAACCCACATGACTTATTCAAACAGACGCCAAACAACACGTTCATCAGAGTTAGGTTAGGTTAGGTTAGGTTAGGTTAGTTTACAATTTCATTAGCATATTTTGATTAGGTTAGGCTAGTATTGCTCAGTTAGGTTAATTTCACTTTGGTTAGTTAATCTGTCAGTTCGTCCGTCCTTGTGTGTGTGTGTGTGTGTGTGTGTGTGTGGGTGTGTGTGTGAGTGTGTGTGTGTGTGAGTGTGTGTGTGAGTGAGTGAGTGTGTGTGTGTGTGTGTGTGTGTGTGTGAGTGAGTGAGTGTGAGTGAGTGAGTGAGTGAGTGAGTGTGTGTGTGTGTGTGTGTGTGTGTGTGTTACAGTACTCTCATTGTCATATCCGCCCGCAGGTCTTGTCACTGTCCATGGTCTTCCCACACTGTCTCTCTGTCTGTCTGTCTGTCTGTCCATTAGTCTGTGCCTTAGCTTGGAGGTTAGATTGTTTCTCTACCTCTCTATCCGTCTGTCTGACTGTCCTGTCTGTCTCTCGACCTACCCATATTTTAAATTATCTCTGTCTATTTGATCGCCTGTCTCTCTCTTCCTCTCTTTCTCATTTTCTATCACACCGAAGAGAGAGAGAGAGAGAGAGAGAGAGAGAGAGAGAGAGAGAGAGAGAGAGAGAGAGAGAGAGAGAGAGAGAGAGAGAGAGAGAGAGAGAGAGAGGTTTCGCATTAGTATGTGTGTGTGTGTGTGTGTGTGTCTCAGATCCAAGGTGACACCAACACGTGTAAGTATATATTACCATACACAAATAATGACTGATGACGGAGTTATATTTTATTGTCATACTTTATTTTAATTCTAGGAAAATGAAATAATTATCATAGTGAACAATGTAATTAATCAGTTTTTTAATGGCAATACGTTAACAAAAATAAAAATGGATTACAAGTATATTTATGACTTTCTTCTGCTCATCAGCCCGGGATGAACATACGGATATAAACAACAACAACCAGAGTTCGTACATACTTAAATTTATATTATCTTATGTAAAACAATCGAAGCATGTTATGGTGTTGAAAGGCGAAAAGTCAGTGTTCTTTATATGCATTTTCCAGTTCGTATAAACATTGATGACTAAAAATAATCGTATAAACATTGATGACTGTAAAAATTAACACTTGGGTTCAGAAAGACTACGTCAACACGTTACAGCATCGCCACTCGCCTTGAATTACTTTACAACATTACAAACTGCCGTACAAGAGCACGTACAGGTTTAGAGCGTTGGGAATTGCTCTGTAATAACCCATCCCGCCGTAAAACATTGCTAATTGCGCTAAACCATTACGAATTGCTTTAGAACATTGCAAATTGTCCTAGAATATTGCACACGACTCAAGAATGTTGCAGAGAGTCGCCAACCATCGTTCAGGGTCATTGTAAACAGATCTAAGACGTTTGTAACTGCTTTATTACATATATTATATGGAGTGCTACAGTAAAGGTATACCGCCATTATAAAGGTAGAGCGTCTCAGTAGAGCGCCACAATACAGGTGTAGCGCTACAGTAGAGCACGTCCGCATAGCGTCACAATGGAGGTGCAGCACGTCAGTATAAAGGTAGAGCATTATACAGATGTAGCAGCTCTGCAACACGCCACTATACAGGTGTAGCAGCTCTGCAACACGCCACTATACAGGTGTAGCAGCTCTGCAACACGCCACTATACAGGTGTAGCAGCTCTGCAACACGCCACTATACAGGTGTAGCAGCTCTGCAACACGCCACTATACAGGTGTAGCAGCTCTGTAACACGCTGCTATACAGGTGTAGCAGCTCTGTAACACGCCACTATACAGGTGTAGCAGCTCTGTAACACGCCACTATACAGGTGTAGCAGCTCTGTAACACGCCACTATACAGGTGTAGCAGCTCTGTAACACGCCACTATACAGGTGTAGCAGCTCTGTAACACGCCACTATACAGGTGTAGCAGCTCTGTAACACGCCACTATACAGGTGTAGCAGCTCTGTAACACGCCACTATACAGGTGTAGCAGCTCTGCAACACGCCACTATACAGGTGTAGCAGCTCTGTAACACGCTGCTATACAGATGTAGCAGCTCTGTAACACGCCACTATACAGGTGTAGCAGCTCTGCAACACGCCACTATACAGGTGTAGCAGCTCTGTAACACGCCACTATACAGGTGTAGCAGCTCTGTAACACGCTGCTATACAGGTGTAGCAGCTCTGCAACACGCCACTATACAGGTGTAGCAGCTCTGTAACGCGCTGCTATACAGGTGTAGCAGCTCTGTAACACGCCACTATACAGGTGTAGCAGCTCTGTAACACGCCACTATACAGGTGTATCAGCTCAGTAACACGCCACTATACAGGTGTAGCAGCTCTGTAACACGCCACTATACAGGTGTAGCAGCTCTGTAACACGCCACTATACAGGTGTAGCAGCTCTGTAACACGCCACTATACAGGTGTAGCAGCTCTGTAACACGCCACTATACAGGTGTAGCAGCTCTGTAACACGCCACTATACAGGTGTAGCAGCTCTGTAACACGCCACTATACAGGTGTAGCAGCTCTGTAACACGCCACTATACAGGTGTAGCAGCTCTGCAACACGCCACTATACAGGTGTAGCAGCTCTGTAACACGCCACTATACAGGTGTAGCAGCTCTGCAACACGCCACTATACAGGTGTAGCAGCTCTGTAACACGCCACTATACAGGTGTAGCAGCTCTGTAACACGCCACTATACAGGTGTATCAGCTCTGTAACACGCCACTATACAGGTGTAGCAGCTCTGTAACACGCTGCTATACAGGTGTAGCAGCTCTGTAACACGCCACTATACAGGTGTAGCAGCTCTGTAACACGCCACTATACAGGTGTAGCAGCTCTGCAACACGCCACTATACAGGTGTAGCAGCTCTGTAACACGCTGCTATACAGGTGTAGCAGCTCTGTAACACGCCACTATACAGGTGTAGCAGCTCTGTAACACGCCGCTACCTTCATTAACATCAAGTTAGAAGATTTATTCATGACGTTTTAATATTCAGCATTGTAAATGATGGAGACGAGGGGAGGAGGAGGAGGAGGAAGAGGAGGAAGAAGAAGAGGAGGAGGAGGAGGAGGAGGAGGAGCAGGAAGAGTAGGAAGAGAAGAGGAGGAGAAGAAATATATAGAAGAATGATTAGGAGGAGGAAGATGAGATAAGACGGAGGAGAAGAAAGAAGAAGAAGAAGAAGAAGAAGAAGAAGAAGGCTAAGGAGTCTATCCCTTATTCTTCCTCATCCTCCACGGGGTCACGGAATCTGATGAGTCACGTGATCAAATGTTTCTAATGACCCCTCGTGCTACAGGTGACCTCGTCTGACCTGACCACGAGAGGTAGAGGGCAACGTTTTGAGACACCCGAAAAGGAGAGAGAGAGAGAGAGAGAGAGAGAGAGAGAGAGAGAGAGAGAGAGAGAGAGAGAGAGAGAGAGAAAACAACACAAAGAAAACGGGATTATAACCTAGCACCCCCCCCTCCCCCCTCCCCCAGCTCCAATAATCCCTCCTCCCCCTCCCCCCTCCCCCAGTTCCAACAACCCCTCCTCCCCCTCCCCCCTTCCCTCACCACCTCCTTCCTTTCTTCACATTCCCTCCAAAAACACCATATTTTTTACTCCCAATATTTTTAAAAGCGAGAACTCCTTTTTTATGAGAGAGAGAGAGAGAGAGAGAGAGAGAGAGAGAGAGAGAGGTATTAAGGTCAGGAGTTCAATATTGACATGACACTGATAAATAGCTCCACACACACACACACACACACACACACACACACACACACACTAACACACACACACACTAACACACACACACACACACACACACACACACACACACACCTGAACGCCTGAGTCGACCCCTTAAGGTAAGTGAGCGGAATAGGAAAATTAATTAACAAGTTTCGCCCAGGTGAGATAATTACACCTAACGGAGTCGAAATCGATGCAATGCCCTCCTGACCTATTGAAGACACAGTCGAGTACACACAGTCGAATATACACAGTCGAACAAACACACAGATGGACACAGGCCACTTAACCTCAGACAGACAAACACATTATAGTTCATTCCACAGGTTCAAGACGTCACTCCACAGGTTCAAGACGTCACTCTACAGGTTCAAGACGTCACTCTACAGGTTCAAGACGTCACTCTACAGGTCCTAGACACTACTGAGATTCTTACACGTTCTCTCTCTCTCCGTTTCTCACCGTTTCTCACCGTTTCTCTCCGTCTCTCACCGTCTCTCACCGTTTCTCTCCGTCTCTCACCACACAGTATTGAGGACCCTTACGAAGTCTGTCTCATTCCTTTACCCTCCATTTACCTCTCGTATATTCTCGTCCCATCTTTATTCGTTTCCTTAATTCTCTTGTTTTCTTTCACTTTTTATTTTTGTTTTTTTCTGTTCGTCGTGTTCGTTTTTACTTATTTTTTTCACCTTTTTTTTCCACTTCTCTTTCGTTGTCTTTATTTGACTATTTTTTGTTCTTAATTCTTGTTGTTTATATTATTTTTAATATTATAATTGATTTTGTTTTGATTCTTCATTTTCGTCTCTCTCTCTCTCTCACTCTCTCTCTCTCTCTCTTCTTCCTCTATGTCCCGTAGGAGACCATATAGGAGACTCCCCGATGCAAGGAGAGCAGAGGAGGAGGAGGAGTTGGCAAGATTTATCTCGGGATGAAGATAATTAAAGAAAAGGGAAGAGGCAATGGGAGATGTTTTCGAGGGAGAGAGAAGAGGCGAATGATTCAGGGAAGGTCAGGGTGAAAGGCTAAGGGAGGGGAGGGGGAGGGGGGAGAGGGTGCAAGAATACATCAGAGGGGAGGAAGGAAGGGAGGATGGGGGTAAGGGAGGGAAAGAAGAAAGGGGAAAGGTGAGGGGATAAGGGGGGAAGGGAGGGGGCCGGAAACACAAGCAGGTCAGGAACCGCAGCGAATGAGGGCAGACCTTTGCATAAGTTACCAGAACAACAAGGGTAAGGGGGGGGGGGGTTAGGGGAGGGGAGAGAGGGAAGGAGGGAGGTACAGGGCTGCCAATCTCACAACGAGAGTAGGAATCAGTGCTGCCAACAGTATCTTAGAAGTAAATATGACAAAAACAAACACATCGGCGATATGTCTGACGGTGCAGGATTGCCAATCACACAAGACGCACGTGAGTCATGGCTGCCAACTACAGTACCTCGTGGGTGTGTTGACGATATGTAAGTCAATCAACACATGCTAAAGACAGGTAGGGTTGAGGAGGTCGAGGGTGGGCAGGTCGTGGGTTGGGCAGGTCGTGGGTTGATGTCTTAGATCCATATCCTTTGACGTAAAAAAGTTAGGTTTGGTTTGGTTTGGTTTGGTTAGGTTAGGTTAAGTTAGGTTAGGGTCTAGTTATTAACAAGGTTCGGTTGAAAGTTGCCTCAGAAGTAAAGGTTAAAAATATCATATTAAAGCGTCATATCTGGAGTTGAGACTTGATAAGCTCCTCTGTGTATGTGTGTGTGTGTGTGTGTGTGTGTGTTGGGGAGAATGTTGTTTATCGCTTTGAACACATTTGAATTTTGCCGTCGTTTAGGTTCAGGCGTTCATAGTCATTAACGCCCACAGACAGACAGATAGACAGACAGACAAGGAAAGAAAGACAGACAGACAGACAAGGAAAGATAGACAGACAGACAGACAGACACATTCCAAGAACAATACCGTGACAACTCCTAAACTACGACCACCTATTTGCTACACGATACATAACTGAACTAACAGGTCAACAAAATCACCCACAGGTTAATTACAAGTCGACAAAATCACCCACAGGTTAATTTACCACTTCTGAGAACCTAGAGACGAGAGATACCTGGGTGTAGTATCTCATTTATCAGTTAAGAGAGGAGATAACGCTACTATCTCTCCAAATCTTAGAGATAATGTGAGTCAGTCCCTCTGTCTATAGTTCGGGAGGGAAGTTATCGTCGGTAGGGAACATGAGAGGCTCCTGAAGGTGGTAGTATACCCTCAGGAGATCATGTGCCCGACGGGGTAATCAGTGGCGAGGTGTAATTTACATATCAACGTAGAGGGGGAAGGAACTTGTCAGCGTAGAGGAAGAGGGAGGAGGGGATAAAGAAGAGGGGGGAAGAAGGAAAGGGGGAAATATGGTGGAAATGAACGACCAAACGAGCATATATGGGAGGAACGAGCAGATAAACAACAAGGGGTTCTCGATGACCTTTGAAATGATGATGATGATGATGGTGACGATGGTGATGATGATGATGACGCCCTTCTACCTATGCGTGTCATCAACCTCATCATCACCAGTCACCACAACTAACACTACCCACAAGCCTCCTCTCACTCGCCTAGGAGAGAGAGAGAGAGAGAGAGAGAGAGAGAGAGAGAGAGAGAGAGAGAGAGAGAGAGAGAGAGAGAGAGAGAGAGAGAGGAGAAGAATATAAAGTAGGATTGGGTGAGGAAAGGAACGGGGAGGCGAAGTGTGTGGGAAAATATTGGTAAGGTGAGAGAGGGAGGGAAGGTGAGGGACAGAGTGGGGAAGAGAGAGAGAGGGGGTAAAGGGGGAGGGAGGGGAAAGGGGAGAAGATTTGTAGAGGAGGTGAAAGGGAGGGACAGGTAGGGAAGGAACACCCCCCCCCCCCCCCCTATCATCACAGACTCCTGGTAATATCCAATTTGCAGTTTAGGGATCACAAGAGACGAGGAGGAGGAGGAGGAAGAGGAAGAGGAAGAAGAGGAGGAGGAGGAGGAGGAGGAGGAGGAGGAGGAGGAGGAGGAGGAAGAAGAGGAGGAGGAGAATAAAGAAGAGAACGAAGAGGCTACCTAAGAACAACACACACACACACGTTACCCTTCCTCCTTCACGACATTACCGTCACGACCTGCCAGCCGCTTGGAACCTTCCTGTTGAATCACACTATCAAAACATTTCACCCTCCCTTGAAGCCACCAAGAGAGGGGGGGGGGGGGAGGGAGAAGAGGGAGGGGGGAGGGGAATGGAGGGAAGGGTATGTGAATAAAGCCAGAGGTTACTGTCCTTGTCATTCTGTCAAGGTGCTGATAACACAATGGCAAGAGATCGTGACAGGTGGAGAAAACACAAGGAACAGGAACATGACGTGTTGACATTTCCTTAAGGGGGTTGGGTTGGGGGGGTTGGGTGGGGTTGGGTTGGGGGGGTTGGGGGGGTTGGGTTGGGGGGTTGGGTTGGGGGGGTTGGGTTGGGTTGGGGGGGTTGGGTTGGGTTGGGTTGGGTTGGGTTGGGTTGGGTTGGGTTGGGGTTGGGTTGGGGGGTTGGGTGGGGTTAGGTTAGGTTAGGTTCCGTGTAACAAGTCGAGGAACAACAAAAAAAAAATAGTCCAGTTCCAATCATGTTTTATACCACAAATCAACACTTAACGTCACCTCCCCCCCCCCCCCACAGCTAAATTACCTACTCATGGTTTATTAATGACTTGTTTTAGTTTTATACACAATGTGTTTTATTTAATGTGGTTAGAAAAATACCCAACAAGGTGTGACGTGGAGTAATTCATGGGACACAAATTGGGTAGAAATAATCTTTACTGTATATACGTCTCTCTCTCTCTCTCTCTCTCTCTCTCTCTCTCTCTCTCTCTCCATATTTTTCTGTTTCTCCTCTCCCATCTCTATCATCACTCTCTCTACCCCTTTCATTTATCTCTCTACCTTTTCATTTACCCCCTCTCTCTCTCTCTCCCTTTCTCTCTCTCTATTCACTGCAGCGAAAAATTATGACCCCATAACCGGACAACTTATTTACGAGGTCAAACGATAACATAAAACTATACCCAAACCGATACTTTGCCATTAAGTGAAATAACTCAATCGTCAACACACCGCCGCGCCTTATAGTGTCCACCTTAAGCTAAACATGTACAGATGTGTCCATAATACCCTGGACACTCGGTAATATCTGGCAGCTGCTTGTGGGTTATGTACGTGTGTCTGATTGGCTCGTTAATGTTGCTTTGTTTTATATCTGATTGGCTCGTAGTTAGGGAGGTTTATTTTTTATTATGGAAACCGTCAAAACAATAACAAAGAATTAGGTGATATAAAGAAAATGTGAGTTAATAAATGCATTAATCATAGCCTATCCTAACCTAACCAAACCTATCCTAACCTAACCAAACCTAACCTAACCTATCCTAACCTAACCTAACCTAACCTAACCTAAAAACAATAAGAAATCAGACTAAATTTTCGAAGTTAAATTATACCAAATGGACCTTAAGTACTGTCTAATATTATTCCAAAGAAGAGAAATAATTAGAAGGGTCAGGAAAAAATAAGAAATAAGAGGAAGAGAAAAGTAATGAGAAATAGAAGAGTTACCGGTGAAACACAAAAAAAAATTAGAGAAAACGTTAGATGTTTTCTTACATAGAAAACGGCAGCGGTGACTCTTCCCCCCTAACGAGGATAACTCTATTAGTACACCCAGCTGAGACTAGTGGCGATCACACACACACACACACACACACACACATTCTAAGGGAAATTATAGCTATCAGTCAGGGATGATGTGGATAAAATTCTTGCTGTCTTCTCCATGGCTGTCAGTGACGTGTTTCCGTGTACAAAACAAATGAACAACACATAACAACACGGTGAATGTATATATAAACACTGAATAAATACAAAATAAAGTGAATAATGGAGATAATTTGGATAATAAATTAGAAACAAAACAAAAAGTATAATAATAATAATAATAATAATAAATCATTTCATAGCTATAGAAACTCTCTCTCTCTCTCTCTCTCTCTCTCACTCTCTCTCTCCCTCTCTCTCCCCCTCTCTCTCTCTCTCTCTCTCTCTCTCTCTCTCTCTCCTCCCCTCTCTCTCTCTCACACAGCGACAAGAAAGAGCTCTACATGGCATCAGATTCTCAGTCACTTCCTCATTAATTAGTTGCATCGTTTGAAATGTTATTGGTGGATATGCAAATGAGGGGAGACAAAGAGGTAAGAGGAAGAGGAGAAGAGAGGAAGACAGAGAAAAGGGTGAAACATAATTTAGATTGGGTTATGTCAGTAAGAGAGAGAGAGAGAGGCAGGTGTCCGTCCCATCGTAATATGCGGTACAACATAACCCAACTCAAGACACCTCTCTCTCTCTCTCTCTCTCTCTCTCTCTCTCTCTCTCTCTTTCTCTCTCTCAGGTCACTAAGGCTCCGGCAAGACCTTTGGAGGCAGCTGCGAGGCCCCCCAGCTAAATGGAAGACGAACAGATAGCTTTATGGAAGTAGTCAAAAGATCTGTTCAGGCCTTCCAGCTGTTGGCCACCACCACCACCGCGGGTCGTCCACCTAACCTAACCTGACCTGACCTAACCTAACCTAACATAACCTGACCTGACCTAACCTAACCTAACCTGACCTGACCTGACCTGACCTAACCTTACCTGACCTAACCTAACCTAACCTGACCTGACCTGACCTGACCATCTAGACCACTCAATAAAACAACGAATAAGAGACTTAAAAAAAGAAAAAAAAATACAATAAAATAAGATAATAAAAAGACAGACATAGAATATATTAACAGATAACAAATAAGAGAATAAAAAATAAGACAAATAAAAGAGGAAATAACCAAGAAAATAATGAATAAATGACAAAAAAAAATAAAAAATAAAAACTTCAAATAAAAAAAAATAAAAAAAAATGTGACACCATAGAGACTGTTGGAAAGTAATCAACCCTTTTTTTTATATATTTCCCCTCCTCTCCCCTCCCTACCCCCCACCACAGTCCCCTCTCCCCTTCCTATAAAAATGCCCAACACATAACCCCCGCCCTACCCCCCCCCCAACACACATAATACGGCTTATTTGATATTTAAATAAGGTCTAGTGTTCATGTGGCAGTCGCTGAGAGATGAACCTTAAGGGCTCCGGCCACTTCAAATAAGAAAAGAAAAAAAAATATTCCTTGCTCTGGGCTGCCAAGGAGTTACCCATGGGCCTTGGCAGACTCCACGTGAATGAGGGTAAGATCGTGTGCTGATTGGTTCCTGTCCTTTGTGACGTCGAATATGGTCACATTTAAGAGAGAGAGAGAGAGAGAGAGAGAGAGAGAGAGAGAGAGAGAGAGAGAGAGAGAGAGAGAGAGAGAGAGAGAGAGATACTGCAACATTTCAATCTCTCTCTCTTTCACGCACCTCTTCCATATACAGTGCAATCATACACCACCCCACGCACTCACCTCACACCCCACCACACACTCAGCTCACACCACACACTCCACATTCCCTCCATCACACACCCCCCCTACACACACACCCACATCCTCTGACACACCCCACACACCCCCACATCCTCTGACACACCCCACACACCCCCACATTTCCCCAAACACACACAATTCCAAAGAAATGATTTTTACAAGGGGTGAAAAACACACACACACACACACACACACACACACACACACACACACACACACACACACACACACACCCTCATTCTCTCATTTTTCCTCAACAAAATATTCTTAAGACGGAAGAAGAGAGAGAAAAATATCTCACCTTCTCTTACCGACATTCAAACACCATTTTTCTCACGGCCTTTGAGAACTCGGAAGAGAACTCAGTGAACGCTACGCTGAAAACCACAGAATTTCTCTCATATATTATTCAGTGAGTGATCTTGTTTTCGCGTCCATATTCTTGACTGAAAATAAAATGTTACGAATTTATTTGTTATTTCACCTGAAGATTAGACACCATAGTTTATTTCACCTACAAATTTGCCAGCCTTAAGGTAACCCACACACACACACACGAGCTGGCAACTACAGTCAGGTCAACCGCCGCGAGCGTCGTTGCCATATGTGAGGCTTGGCAAATTGTGCCTGAAACGTGTCATATTGAGGGATATCAACTCTTTCATCACCTTCGTTCACAAAGACGCGGAGGAGGTGTTGCCCTCTTCTGTCAAGATGACCTACGCCCGTCACGCCTGGATGTTCAAGTCCCAGCAGATGTGGAAGCATTATGGGTACGTGTCGTGCTACGGGCCCACCCGCGCAACACTGCTTCCATCATAATCTGTGTGGCATACCATCCGCCTCGATCACCCACCAGAGACACTCTTATCAATCATCTCATCACCACCTCAGACCACCTCAGAGTTAGGTACCCATGTGCCAAGTTAGTATTATGTGGGGATTTAAATGAAATTGACACCACTGATATCCAGGACCAGCTATCACTATCACAAGTCGTGACCTTCCCCACACACGGTCAAAATACCCTTGACCTTATCTTAACTGACTTAGCGGACCAGTACCAACCACCTCAACCAATGCCTCCTATCGGGTGTAGCACACACTTATCAGTGCTCTGGTCCCCAGCTGCCACTCCCACTCAAGTACAGAGACCCTACATCAAGACCTACAGGCCGATTACTGACTCTGCAGTGCGCCTATTCGGGCAGTGGATAGTTCACCATCCCTGGACTGAAGTACTTAGCGTGGATGACGTGGAAACCAAATGGATAAATTATACCAACACCACCACGCAAGCTCACCACCACTTCTTCCCCGAGAAGTCCGTCAGGTCTCACCCAGCTGACTTGCCCTGGATCACACCTCGGATCAAAAGACTTATGCAACAGAGAGACAGAGCCTTTCATCTCAATGACCACATCCGCTACAGGTCCCTTCGTAACCGAGTCATCCGCGAAATACGCACTGCAAAGAAGTCCCACTACCCAACCAAATTACAACACCTGAAGCAGACCAACATCAGTCAATGGTATGGTAAGCTTAAAGAACTCTGTGGACTAAACAATAAGACACACCCCCTCCCCTTCCTTAGCCATCTCACTAGTGTTGACGCAGCTGAGCAAACAAATAACCATTTCGCTACTATATGCCAGACGCTCCCACGGCTTGACACAACAACTCTCCCTGCTTACCTACCAGCCCCCCTTCCCACTGACTTAGTAGAAGAATTTGAAGTAGCAAAACGCCTGGACAAACTAAAATTAAAACGCTCTACCACCCCCATTGACTTACCAATGAAACTCTTCAAGGAGTTCTCCCCGGAGCTTGCTAAACCCCTCTGCTCCATCATCAATGCTTCTCTCAGTCAAGCCAGATGCCCAGCTGACTGGAAGACCTCTTATGTATCACCAGTGCCCAAGTCAACCAGCCCACAATCCTTAAATCAGCTACGACCTATTGCAATCACCCCAATACCCAGCCTAATCTGTGAAAGTTTTGTGTTCGACTGGGCTTATGCTGATATTGCAGGAGTCGTAGACCCTCAGCAATTTGGCAACATGAAAACTTCCTCCACCACTCACTGTCTTGTCAGCTTTCTCGATTACATATACCGCCATCTCGAGAAACGAAAAACGTCTGTAGCTGTCGCCTTCATTGATTTCACTAAAGCGTTCGACCTAGTCGACCACAATATAATCATCAACAAAGCTATTGACCTCGGGCTTCGAAGAAGCCTCATACCATGGCTTACAGACTTCCTCAGTGACCGACGCCAAGCTGTACGCTTCCGAGGGGCTGTCTCCACCTTTCAGTCACTCACCTGTGGCGTCCCCCAAGGCACCAAGATGGGACCACTCTGCTTCCTTATGCTCATCAATGATGCCCTAAGAGAAACCCCTGCTCGCTGGAAATATGTCGACGACTCCACCATTGGGATCAGCGTCAACAATTCTGCTCCCAACTATACCGCCCTTCAGGATTTATTGAACAGTCTCCAAAACTGGGCCACCAACAACCATGTCACCATCAACCATACCAAGACCATGGTTATGCACATCAACCTCTCCGACATTGTCCCACCTCCTTCCATTACTCTAGGTCCGAACACACTCCAGGTTGTAGATTCCACGAAGCTCCTCGGCGTCACCATAGACAACAAACTAAATTGGAAACCACACGTCAATGAAGTTGTCAAATCCTCCAGTTTCCGTCTCCACCTCCTCCGCCGACTCAAGTCCCTCGGAGTTCCTGCACACGAGCTCCTCAGTGTTTACACAACATTCATACTTCCCAAGCTCACCTATGCCTCCCCCACCTGGTCTTCCTCCCTAAATGCCACACAACGTAAACACCTAGAAAAAGTACAAAAGAGGGCATGCAAGATTATTCTCTCCCCCTCCTACTCCACATATCAAGAAGCGCTCAACACACTGACCCTTTCGACTCTCACTGACCATCACCACGACCTCATCTGCAAATTTGGTAAGAAGCTTCTACACCATCCCCGACACCGGCTCCTACTACCACCTGAGATCCCTTGTCCGAGAATTGCTGTTCGACACCACAACCGCATCCAGCCCATACGTGCACGAACTGATCGCTATAAGAACAGCCCAGTCCCAACCATTGTAAAAATTATCAACAACTTGTAATACTGTAACACTGTCACTATGTTGAAATGAACTGTAGTTTGAGCTTTTCCCCATCTAAGTTATTATATGTCTTATTTGTGTCACTTATGTTACTTGTATATTATTTGTAATTCGTAACCCATTCCCCAAATATGTAACTGTATATTTTCAGCCTTCTGGCTGCCAAGCTCCTTCAATAAACCGTTAATTATTATTATTATTATTATTATTATTATTACACACACACACACACACACACACACACACACACACACACACCTCTTGTTTACAGTCGATGAAATTTAATCAGAATATATGAACACAATTTCCTCCGTGTTTGTTTTCGTTATCATATTTACGACAGAGATATGTAATTGAAATACAAACAATGACAAAATACTGATGAAAGCTATATACCAAGTAATTAAAATACAATAATAATAAATATGAAAGTTATAAATTAGAGTGATAACCTACTACTACTACTACTACTACTACTACTACTACTACTAATAATAATAATAATAATAATAATAATAATAACCTTCGAATAAGCTGAAAAAAACAAATTTGCCTCTAACTTTTAATAAGCTTTAATCCCGTGTCCTAAAACCTTTCCGAAAACAAAAACAATAAATAAAGTTTCGAAGTTTGATTTTCTTTCAACATGTATACTGTATTAATTTGACCCTTATTATATATTGACATTATTCCCCATTATCTAACCTAACCTAACCTAACCTAACCTCATCACGCAAGAAAACATTAACACTCTCTCTCTCTCTCTCTCTCTCTCTCTCTCTCTCTCTCTCTCTCTCTCTTTCAATTTAATTTACTTCAAACATATTTATAATTTATCAATATATATTTTTTATTTTTAATTAAACATCCATTTAATTTTATTTATTTTTACCACCAACCAATGAGGGCCAAAACACACAATGCATTAATCCTTTCTTAAATCAGATTAAAGATTCCAAAATCTGGGTAGTAATCCTGGAAGCTAGGATTATCTACTTAAATCTGTTTTCAAGTGAGTATCGGCTTTTGGAAATAATAAGAAGATTTGAGGCATTGATGTGAGACAATATGACACAACGGACGAAGGATTTTGACAACCCTACCCAGACAACAAGAGCCACAGTGTTCTTTCTGAAATTCATCGCTCGCCTCCGTGAAGAAACTTATTTGGAGTGATACCTGTGTGTTCATTAGGTCAAATCTGAGACAATTTCACAGCCAATTATTTTCTCAATATTTGGTAAATGTTGACAAATGCTGTGAGGGAATATTTTGGGGATAAAGTCCAAATTATTAAAAAAAAAAGTGATTTAGGTGTTTCTTATTGTGTTAAAATTTATAATTATTAATATTTTTGTGTGTGAAATATTGTATATAACGAGGAAATAATACTGGTGGAGAGATAGACCAAGAAAGAGGTGGATAGAGGAGAAGGAGAAGAAAAAGGACAAGGAGAACAAGAAGAACAATAAGAATCATAACATTTCCCCACAAAATCAAACCTTCCCCTCCCCTCCCTTACACATACAACACCTTACAATAATACACAACTATCCACTGATAAACAGAATCTACCTACCCCCCCTTCCCCTTCCCCCACCACCCCTCCCCCTCCAACCCCCCACTCACCCCTACTAGACCATCATGTTCAAAATGACCCCCACCCAAAAAAAAAGAAAATCTGAGAACGTCACCATCGATCAGGGATATAAAACTAGGTAAAAAAAAATAGACCTACTGTTCCTAAATTGTCCAGTAATGCGTTGTTGTTTGTGAGTAATGGCAGGCAACCCAGAGGAGAATTAAACCTTCCTTCTGTGACAAATTTTCCTTCATTCTAAAAATTCTAAACCATAAAAAAAAAATCGTATGTTTTTTTTTTCCTCGTTGTTTGAGATTAAAGGAAAGGTTCTAATTTAGGTAGAGTCTGAGTGTAATTGCGACGCCATTTTACTAATTATCTCTGTCTCGTGTCTGTGAGTCTGGTAAAAGATTTGAGGGTCTACATTTTGTTAGCCTGAAAATAAGACCGAACCCACAACTGAACCCGGAACTGAAACCGGAGCTGAATCCGAAACTGAACCAGGAATTTGGTAATGAATCCTCGAGTTTGGTTAGGTTATGTTGGGTCAACTTAGGTTATCTTAAAAGAAAAGGTTAGGTTAGTTTAGCTAAGGTTAGGTTAGGGCAAGGCAGGGCAGGGCAGGGCAGGGCAGGGCAGGGCAGGGCAGGGCAGGGCAGGGCAGGTTAGCTCTGTTTACCTTTCTGGGTCAGGTTTCAGGTATTTGCCAGTCCCTGAAAACATGAGTGTTAGGACTGGCCTGATCCCGGGAGTCTGTCTAGCTAGTAATGAGGAAACCAGGTACACAATTACCTCGGATAGGCACACCTGTTTAATTAGTGGCGGGGGAGGGAGGATTTATGAGGGGGGGTTATTAGGGGGAGGGAGGATTTATGATGGAGAAGGAGGAGGATTATGAGGGGGAGGAGGAGGATTATGAGGGGGAGGAGGGGGTTTATTTGGGTAGAGGGAGGATTTATGAGTGGGAGGAGGAGGATTATGAGGGGGAGGAGGAGGATTATGAGGGGGAGGAGGGGGTTTATTTGGGTAGAGGGAGGATTTATGAGTGGGAGGAGGAGGATTATGAGGGGGAGGAGGAGGATTATGAGGGGGAGGAGGAGGATTATGAGGGGGAGGAGGGGGTGTATTAGGGTAGAGGGAGGATTTATGAGTGGGGGTTATTAGGGGGAGGGAGGATTATGAGGGGGAGGAGTTGGGCGTGTGAACTAAGGGAGGGAATGAGTGGGACATGAAAGGGAGGTGAGAGAGCGTGAGAGAAGTGAGAGGATGTGAGAGGGTGTGAGAGAAGTGAGAGGGAGTGAGAGGGTGTGAGAGACGTGAACGGATGTTAGAGAGAGTGAGAGGATGTGAGAGAAGTGAGAGGGAGTGAGAGGGTGTGAGAGAAGTGAGAGGGAGTGAGAGGGTGTGAGAGAAGTGAGAGGGATGTGAGAGGGAAGGGGGTGAAGTGTGGGCTCAAAGGAGAGGAAGAGCGTTAGTAGAGGGAGAGGGGAGGGGCGTGAGAGGGCGTGTGGGGGGGAGGGCGTGTGGGAGGGAGGGCGTGGGGGCGTGGGTGAGAGATCAATAGCAACGTGGGCGGTACTAGCGACTGCTGCTGCACCTGACACACACACACACACACACACACACACTGTAGACAAGCAGACAGACGTTTGGACAAAGACACAGACAGACAGACAGACAGACAAACATACAGACATACAGACAGACTACTACTAATAAAAGCATCTATCCCTCTCTGTCTCTCTCTCAGACAGACAAACAGACAGACAGACAGACAGACAGACAGACAGACTACTACTAATAAAAGTATCTATCTCTCTCTCACAGACAGACAGACAGACAGACAGAAAGACAGACAGACAGACAGACACTGGCGGACACAATACAAAATTAAAATGCCACGAGATGATCAGGTGAGAGATACAGGTGTGAGATACAGGTGTGAGATACAGGTGAGAGATACAGGTGTGAGATACAGGTGTGAGATACAGGTGTGAGGTACAGGTGTGAGATACAGGTGTGAGATAACAGGTGTGAGATAACAGGTGTGAGATACAGGTGTGAGATACAGGTGTGAGATACAGGTGTGAGATACAGGTGAGAGATACAGGTGAGAGATACAGGTGAGAGATACAGGTGTGAGATACAGGTGTGAGATACAGTGGGATACAGGTGAGAGATACAGGTGAGAGATACAGGTGTGAGATACAGGTGTGAGATACAGGTGTGAGATACAGGTGAGAGATACAGGTGTGAGATGCAGGTGTGAGATACAGGTGTGAGATAACAGGTGTGAGTTAGGCAGGTTGTTCACTACGTTACCGGCAGCCGTTCACCCTCCTGACGTAGGCACCGAGGGAGGGAGAGACCTGGGTGGTGGACAGGCCCCTGGTGACGGTGTACTGCTCATTCATATGACCCAACTCTCTCACTCATTCGCTCACTCTCTCTCTCTCTCACTCTCACTCTCTTTCTTAATCACACACACACACACACCCACACACACTCTCTCCCTTGACCACCGAAGGGTCAAGACGTACCTGGCGCTCCTCTCGGAGCAGCCAGGTCAACTGTTAAGTTGGCCCATACCAACCCCCTCCCCTGAACCCTCCTCCCCACCGGAATATCAACAAGTTCTCGCCAGAAGTTACAGTTTCATTTAAGAAAGGAACGGACCAGTGTTAAACAGAGGTGAACAGTGGTGAACAGTGCTTAAGTCAGTGAGAACAACTCAACAGTAACAGTCGTGCCCAAGTTACCTTCACACAGTGAGGTCCTAGGTACCCAGTGATAACGGCCCGTGAGACCCAACAACAACCAGCGATGTGTTAATCCGTCTACGATAGGAAGGCCTAAGACCAAACCTCACTCATATAACACCATCTGTGAGGGAATTACTACACCACATGTCCCTCATAACACAATATGTGAGGGAATTACTACACCACGTCAAGTCCCTCATAACACCATCTGTGAGGGAATTACCACACCACGTCAGGCCCCTCATAACACCATCTGTGAGGGAATTACTACACCACGTGAGGACCCTCATAACACCATCTGTGAGGGAATTACTACACCACGTCAGGGCCCTCATAACACCATCTGTGAGGGAATTACTACACCACGTGAGGCCCCTCATAACACCATCTGTGAGGGAATTACTACACCACGTCAGGTCCCTCATAACACCATCTGTGAGGGAATTACTACACCACGTGAGGACCCTCATAACACCATCTGTGAGGTAATTACACCACGTGAGGTCCCCCATAACACCATCTGTGAGGGAACTACTACACCACGTGAGGCCCCTCATAACACCATCTGGGAGGGAGTTACTACACTACGTGTTTGCTGTTCAACACCTACATTAATCTGTATGTTCACTGTATGTTCCTTTACCTTTCTCTAATGAGGGGTTTTGTTAAACCACCAATGTATGTAATAAGTCATTTATGTCCAGTGTATATTTTCAGCCTTCGGGCTGCAGAACTTTTTCAATAAACCGTTAATAATTATTATTATTATTATTATTATTATTATTATTATTATTATTATATCTTATGTTAATTTCTACCACAATAAAAAATTTGTAATGTCTCTACGTTCACACAGAGACAACGAGCCGTGTGTGTGTGTGTGTGCCCATAACCTAACCTAACCATAGCATCAAACACAAGAGGGATCACTGCTACTCACATTAACCTCTCCCTCAGTGGGGAAAAATAGGTTGAGGGGGAAAAATAAGTCGATAAAATTCTTCATGTTTTAAATCTTTGAAAATTTAAGAGCAAAAAATTCCCGTCCTTCCTTCCCCCATTCTACTGGACGGGACGGAAGAGATAAAAATGAAGGAGAGAGAGAGAGAGAGAGAGAGAGAGAGAGAGAGAGAGAGAGAGAGAGAGAGAGAGAGAGAGAGAGAGAGAGAGAGACTCTGTCAGGGATCATCTATAAATCTACAAATATTTTAGCCAAATAAATTCACTAAGAAAATATTTAAAAAAATCTAATAAATTTTTTAACCAAACTCTGACTGAAGGATTTGTCAAAGTTTTTAATGTATATAAAAGTATATATATATAATTTGTATATTAATCTACTTTCAGTGTGAATAATTTTTAGAATGGATAGAAACTTTTATTCAAACTCCTGTATATCATGATTTATTTTTTTTTCAAAGGGATGAATTTTCTTTTTAAAATTCTCTGAGTATAATTTTTTTTACACATAACTAAAAATCTTCACCTAATAAATAATTAAATAAAATAATAAGACGATTAATAGAATTTTTTTTGGCGGATTGATAAATTAAGTCAAAATATAACCTTAATCACACACACACACACACACACACACACACACACACACCATCCATTATCAGGTCTGGGTTAAGGGGGGGGGGGTGCCTATTACAGGGTAGGGACGCGTATACAGTAGGTCACGTCTGGGAGTGAGCCGTCGAGGTCACGTCTGGCTACCTGTGGTTGATGAGTTACTAGTGTTTTTGTTGTTGTTAGTTGCTGTTGTTATTGTGTTAGTGTTATTGTTTTAATTGTTATTGTTATTACTATTATTATTATTATTATTATTATTATTATTATTATTATCATCATCATTATTGCTGCTATAATTGCTATCATTATCACCCCCCTCACTGCATTATATCACCAATCATCAATTACAGCTCCCACTCATCATAATACCTTCACCATTATACTATACACATTAGGTAATATAAATCTCCCTTCTCTATATACACTAAATAAACATGTGCCAATGGTTAACTAATACACTCGTGGAAATACTAACACCACTGTATGATATGGACAAATACAGCTATATTCTTTCATACGGCTATCATATGTACACTGTGTCTCATACAGCCATCATACACCCTAATCATCTCATACAGCCATCATACACCGTAATCGTCTCTCATACAGCCGTCATACACCCTAATCATCTCATACAGCCATCATACACCGTAATCGTCTCTCATACAGCCATCATACACGCTAATCATCTCTCGTACACCTTAATCATCTCTCATACACCGCAATCGTCTCTCATACAGCCGTCATACATCCTAATCATCTCTCATACAGCCGTCATACATCCTAATCATCTCTCGTACACCTTAATCATCTCTCGTACACCTTAATCATCTCTCGTACACCTTAATCATCTCTCATACACCCTAATCATCTCTTATACAGCCATCATACATCCTAATCATCTCTCATACACCCTAATCATCTCTTATACAGCCATCATACATCCTAATCATCTCTCATACACCCTAATCATCTCTCATACACCAATAATGAGATGATACACCCGAGGGAGTATATATCACACTGTCATTTAACTAATTGGAAAATGGCCAATTATTTAAGCCAGTGTTTTAGGTGTCAGTTTCCTGTAACGTTATTTTGGGGAGTAAAATTTTAATTAACAAGGGAAAGTATTCTAGATTCTTATTAAATTTTACTTTTTTCTTATATATATATTTTTTTTGTGGGGGTAGGGGGGGGGGTGGGGGAGGGGAGTTAAATTCTTTTTTATTGAGAAGATAAATTACTCATTTTTTTAATGTAATTGGAATGTTATACGTTATTAAGTTAGGTGTTTAATTGACAATCAAAAAAAATCATTCATTATTTTTAAAACTTAGGAATAAAAATATAAATTGACAAGAGAAGATATTTACAGTATATAGATTTTTATTTTATTTTTTTATACTTTTTCTCAGGCATTAGAAAAACAAACTACCAAAGGATATTATTGTCAATTATAACTTTTTGTTTTATTCGGGACGCGAGAAATTTAATGGAATAAATATACTTTTGGCGTAATTAAAATGACAGTGAGATGTAATTAACTGATTTAATTACAATGATCAAACAAGTGGGTGTAATTAACCTGAGTGGACAGCATCAAGGTGTGGTTGGGTCTCTCACAGGTACTTCACACTAATTACCTGTATATGCTTGAACACGTCTTGAGAACCTCACTAACGCTGCCTTAACAAAGAACCCCGACGATATTAATGACGGTTTATGACACTGAGACGAGAGAGAGAGAGAGAGAGAGAGAGAGAGAGAGAGAGAGAGAGAGAGAGAGAGAGAGAGAGAGGGGGAGGGGGGTATGTGGGAGGAAGGAGAGGGGGAGGGGAAGGGGAGGAGGGTGGGAGGGAAGAGGGAAGGAAATTGGGGGAGGGAAGGAGGGTGGGAAGGGGATGGAAGGTGGGAGGGAAGAGGGAAGGAGAGTGAGAGGGGAAGGGAAGAAGGGGGGGGGGGTGCATATCTATGGATTCAGTCTCATTTTTACAGTTCGGAGTCTCATTTTAGCAGTTCGGAGCTTCATTTTAGCAGTACAGTCTCATTTTACCAGTTCGGTGTCTCGTTTCAATAGTTTGGAGTCTCAGTCGCCCTAAATTACTTTTCTTCAAGACTTTTCCATAATAATTCCATCATCCTTTTTGATCTCTGAAGCTCAAACTATATACATACATACATACATACATACATACATGCATACATACATACATATATATATACACAGATACGTAAAATGAACCTTGTTAATTAATCATACTCTGATATTCTTCCTTAACCCATTATAAGGTTTCAATATTAATTATACTTCACCGATATACTAACGTGACCCTTTATAAGGCTCTAGATTAATTATACTCCACCGATATACTTATAAGGCTCCAATTATATTCAGTATACACCCAGCCTTATGTCCAGCTGGTATAACTGCCCCCCCCCCCCCAATAAGGAAATCTCGATAGCCCTCCGTCAGTAGAACCAGGAGGAGGAGGAGGAGGAGGAGGAGGAGGAGGAGGAGGAGGAGGGGGGGGATAAGAGGAAGATAAAGAAGAGGAAGATGAAGAAAAGGAAGATGAAGCAGAGAAAGAAGAGGAAGAGGAAGAGGAGGAAGCCCTGTAATTATGTAGGTGGTTTACAAATGCTGTTGGACCAAGTGGCGCTCCATTGTTGAGAGTGTGGAACCATTAAGATGTGACACTGACGCATGATGGTGGCCAGTGAGTGAGGGTACCACTGTTTACCCTGTATGTGTGTTTTGTGTGTGTGTGTGTGTGTCTGTGTGTGTGTGTGTGTGTGTAAACCATTAGCCTAAGACACTGACACATGACTCCTGCCTGTGATGTAAGGAAGCTTCTGTTTATCAGTCTATCTGTTTGTCTGTCTTTCTGTCTGTGTGTATCTGTTTGTGTGTGTTTGTGTGTGTCTGTCTGTGTGTGTCTGTTTATCTGTTTGTCTGTCTCTGTAGAATAAACACACCAGAATATAAACAAGAAAAATTCAAATGAAAAAAAAAAAAAACTGGAAAATATGTAGGATGTGACGATATATTTCACACTGGCTCATTACAGCTGCTCACACCAACGACCAGATCCATCCTAAAAAATACTAACACGATAATATTCCAAATTTATTCAACTGGAACTAGACACTTTAACATATACATCCTCCTAAACAACGAAAAAAAAAAATAATTCCTCCCCCAAAACAAATAAAAACAACAAAAGAAAAAAAATATGGTGTTTATTCCTCAAAACACAACAAACAGATTAACAAGAGGGGGGGGGGGATAAGAGGGGTGAGTGGGAGGAGTGTGGGGTGGGGGGGGGTGAGTGGGAGGAGTGTGGGGATGATTAAATAGAGATCAAGTGTGTTATGTTTTTTTTTTTAGGTTACGTTAAGGGTTATTCTTACGATATATAGTCAGGGTTAATAATTTTGTGGATTTGGGGGTGTCTAATCTACAGGTGGAATAAAGTAGGGTGTCTAATTTTCAGGTGATTTGTGACAATAAAATTTTACGTGAGGTATTTTGGTTCTATAGTGAATAACAAGAGGACACAGTGATCAGAGGCGGGTGTTGTCGAATTCCGTATTGTTTACACTGTAGGGAATCAGTCAGCTATAGGAACCGTTTTATACACCTGTGATTTCGAACTGGTGAAACGAACCAGTGTCTGAGATAACGGAACGAGACTCTGAAATGCTGGAACGAAACTCTGATATGTTTGAATGGGACTGAAATGCTGGAGAAGGCCTCTGAACTGTTGAAACGAATCCCTGAACTGTTCTGAAATGCTGGAACAAAACTGTGAACTAAAGGAATGAATCACCGAACTGTTGGAACGAATCTCTGAGCAGCTCGAAAGATGGCGAGTGAGGGATTAATTAACACGTCTAGGAATAAACTGTATATAATTAAAAAGTTATTCTCCGTGTGTGTGTGTGTGTGTGTGTGTGTGTGTGTGTGTGTGTGTTTGAGCTCCTAGGATCAATATTTTGGTGTGGATGAAAAAAAGGTCGAAGGAATAAAAACAAGTGTATTGTGTAAAATATTGTTGGTAAGAGAATAAACACATTCGATGACTCTGAGTAACTGAGTGTGTGAGCCTTAGTGTACAAACAGGAAAGCAACATAACTGTCCAAGTAAAACATAAATTGGTATATTCCTGTTGTGTGTGTGTGTATGTATTTCTCATCTCCCTTCCTCTCCCTTTTTCATGTCTATATCTTCTCCCTTTCTACGTCTCTCTTACTCACTATGCCTCTCTACCTCCCGACTTTCCTCCATTCTCTTCCTCTCTTTTTTCTCTCTCCCCTCCGTTCCCCTTCTCTTCCTCCCTCTACACGCTTTCTCACACCCATCTCTCCCTCCCTCTCTTCATCTTCTCCCTCTCTGTCTTCTCCACTCCTCCTCACCTTTCCTGTCTTCCTCTTCTCCCTCCCTCACTCCCCCTCTTCGTCACACAACAACCCCTTAACAATAAACAACACAACAAAGAGAAAAACAACAGCAATATTTATTCAAGAACAAAGAAAACTTTATATTATTTAACCCATCTCAAGGCACAGAGAGAGAGAGAGAGAGAGAGAGAGAGAGAGAGAGAGAGAGAGAGAGAGAGAGAGAGAGAGAGAGGACGTAGGCACACACACAGGGTGTAATCTTAAGAGACAACACCTAGTGAGCATTCTGTTGTGGTTAGGTTTGGTTAGGTTTGGTTAGGTTAGGTTTGGTTAGGTTAGGTTTGGTTAGGTTAGGTTTGGTTAGATTAGGTTAGGTTAGGTATGTAATCCTCCCTGTCTATTGTGACTGAGATGACAGAAGCAATGACCTCATACCGTCATTCACTGTACTGTATGACAGGCTAAAAACCATACTGTCATATACACAATGACAGCACTTTCAAACATACTTACTGTCATCCATACTAACACCACGCCGTTGACATACACCAATGTGACAGGGGTTTAAAACCATACTGTCATATATCTGTACACGATGACAGGAGGTCCAAAATTTACTGTCATATATCACTGAGGACATGACAGGCGAGAGGAAACATTCCCCCCACCCCCCCTTACCCTCCCCCAACCTCCCTCCCTCCCCCCACCCCCACCCTCCCAACATACGCATTCCGAATACATAATGCGTTCATGATTTGCGACCCACTTTCAAATTCAGGAAGTTACGATTTGTCGTCGGAATATTTCACAAAAATTCTGTCAGCATCAAGTTTTACCTCAGACATACAACTTGAGGGAAGGAAGGAAGGATAAATAATTTGGGTTAAATCTTCGTTGCCTAGATCTAAATACCTCAGTTTAGTCTTGTGGATGTCGTGGTGGCGTGAGAGAGAAGCGATAGATAGGGTGGGGTGGATATCTTGAAGAGGGAGAGGGAGGTTGAGGGAGGGAGTTAATGGGGGTGGGGGGGAAGAAGAAGGGAGAGGAAGGGAGAGGGAGAGAAGAAGGAAGAGGAAGGAAGAGAAAGGGAGAGGAAGGGAGAGGGAGAGAAAGTTGGTCTGGTACGTGTTGCTATATAGGTTGAAGGAGGAATACCGCCAGCCACTGATAATTGCTGCAGTTGGCACTAATCCTCATGGTAATGGCCTGACTCTCAGTGCCTGGCATCCTAATTCCGAACTGGGGGGGGGGGGGGGAGGGTTCGAACAGTCTCGTCTAGCCTTCGACTACCAATTCCCCCTTCCCCCTTCCCCCCCCCCCCCTACCCTCTCCTTACGTGTGACTGTCAGGTGATGATTATTCTCGAGTCATGGGACCCAATTCGTCATTCTGGCAACACTGAATCAGACACGATGATGACATGTTTTATTCTCGTATTAGACACCTGTTTGTTAATATTTATACATCAGGTATTATTGTCTTTGTTCTCTGGTCTGTGACTGACTGACTGACTGACTGACTGACTGACTGACACCACTAACACTCTTGACCACGAGACTACAGGTAAACTAATGAGGTGTATAGAGGCATCACCTATGTACACTCACCAGGTAAAGGTGTTCTGGGATGGCAATCTTCTCCAGTATTATTGAAACGTTGACGTCACTTCTAAAGCTGAACTCTTGACAGGTCTGACATACGTGCTCAGACTCACGCTAGATCATACACATACGCTACCTACTAGAACCTATGATACCGCTGGACACTAGAGAGATAACTCAAGTTACGGTATATACTTAATATTCTACACACACACACTTAGGTAATTATGCCCCCACGAGGAAGTGACGGGATCTGTCCTATATACCTAAAATATGTCCGTTATACCTAAAATCTGCCCTTTATGCCAAACAAATCTACACTTAATACCCAAAAATCTGTGCTTAATACCCAAAAATCTGTACTAATACCCAAAATTCTGTCCTTGATGTCAAAAATATGTATACTTAATGCCTAAAAATCTTTACTTTATACCGAAAAATCTGTCCTTTATACCCAAAAATCTATACTTAATACCTAAAAACCTGTATTTTATACCTAAAATCTGTACTTTATGCCAAAAAATCCGTCTTTTATACCTAAAATCTGTCCTTTATACCTAAAAATCTGTACATTATACCTAAAATCTGTCTTGTATACCTAAAAATCTATACTGATACCTAAACTCCATACTAATATTGATGTTTCATTGTATTTAATCCATGTTTCATATTTCTCTGACCAGAACACTTTGAACAAGCACTGAATATTTATCGTTGTCTCGTGTTGGGTGAACGAAAGACATGGTAAAACACTGACACAATAATTCCCGGTTATGTTAATCTTGTTTCCTCTTCCTACTGTGACAATACAACATCTCTTTCACTCTTACTCAATTCTTTTTCCTTAAATTTCTCTCTCTCACCTCTCTCTCTCTCCTTCTCTGTCTCGTTCCTCCCCTTCCATTCTCTCTATTTTTCTTTCTTTCCCTCCCTTCCACACTCTCTCTCTCTCTCTCTCTCTCTCACTTATTCTAGACGCCGCTTGAAATATATCATATCTTACTGGCTCAGGTCAGTCACGAACGAAGGACCATGGGCGGCTATACTAGTAAATTAAACACTCGTCCACGTTCACCTTCCTTTCTTCCTTCCTTCCTTCTTTCTCCCTCACCCTACCTTCCCTCTCCCTCACCCTACCTTCCCTCTCCCTCACCCTCCCCTCAAATTGCAGACACCTTTATTCATCTTACAGGAGGCAACATCACCTGTGTCTTGCCTCCCTCCCTTCCCCCTCCCCCCCAATCACTCTCGGGTCAGAAGTGGGCGAGAGACGTAGGTTAGGTTAGGTTAGGTTGGGTTGAGATAGGTAGGGTCGGATTAGGTTAACCTGGGGCCTAATAAGACAAAGGGACCATTTATCCAGGCCCCGCTGCACCACCAAGACACAAGTCACGCGGGTATTTGAGGTAGTGGTGACGACACTCAGAGCTAAACATTAGTCGTCTGTCCCGCTAACGAGGGGACATCAGCTCTAATTGCCAATGATGTCATGCTGGAGAAATGAGAAGAAGAAGAGGAAGATGGAGGAGGAAGTTAAAAGAGGAGGCGGAGGAAGAGGAGGAAGAATGTGTCCACCGGTCTCAGATGCTTTTGCCGGACAGCCAAAAGCGAACCTGATCGTAAACTTGAAAATAAAAGTTGACCACAGTTTAAAAGACATGATACACACACACACACACACACACACACACACACACAGGTAAGGGCGTGGGCTGAAGAAGAAAGTATACACAAAGGAGCAAGAGAAGACAAACCTGTACCTGAGGTGTTTTGTGTTCACAGCCAAGAGCGTCACACACACACATACACACACACACACACACACACATACACACACGTTTTCAATCCCGTTTCTGTATTTTAATCCGGATTAGGTATAGTGACGTCATACTCCCTACGTCAGCAGAACGCCTTGTGGGTCGTAACTACGGATGTATCACGTCCATATATATACTTTTTTCATTAGTTGGGTGTTAATTGTTTTGTTAATTGTTTTCATCTGGATTTTAGATTTATATTAAAAAAAAATTGGCTGAACTCTGACCTCACTACCTGACTCCTATAAATAAACCAATACAGTATATTTCACAACCGATGACTCCCGTGATTGATAAGTGTCAAGACGGAGTTGACTGCATCTGACTCGCTTGGTTGAGAATCTCCCTGATTACCTTATAATGATTCGACAAGAACTGACCAATCAGAGACACTGTTTACATGTGACGTCAGAGGGCGGGTAAAATTTCCCGCGCACTGAGCTCCTGGTAAACATTCACATCAAAACGCAATGTTTGATTCTTCCAGAGTCGCAAAATTCACTCCTTCTGTAATAAGAAAGATAAATATTGATAAAAGTATGACGTAAAAGATGAAAGGGTTAGAGAGAGAGAGAGAGAGAGAGAGAGAGAGAGAGAGAGAGAGAGACGGCTGGCTGACATAAGTAGAGATACGACACGACCCTTATTGATGTTCCTGTCGCTGCCAGTGTTACCAATAGTGATGACCCTGTCGCTGCCAGTGTTACCAATAGTTGATGACCCTGTCGCTGCCAGTGTTACCAATAGTGATGACCCTGTCGCTGCCAGTGTTACCAATAGTGATGACCCTGTCGCTGCCAGTGTTACCAATAGTGATGACCCTATCGCTGCCAGTGTTACCAATAGTGATGACCCTGTCGCTGCCAGTGTTACCAATAGTTGATGACCCTGTCGCTGCCAGTGTTACCAATAGTGATGACCCTGTCGCTGCCAGTGCTACCAATAGTGATGACCCTGTCGCTGCCAGTGTTACCAATAGTGATGACCCTGTCGCTGCCAGTGTTACCAATAGTGATGACCCTGTCGCTGCCAGTGTTACCAATAGTGATGACCCTGTCGCTGCCAGTGTTACCAATAGTGATGACCCTGTCGCTGCCAGTGTTACAAATAGTGATGACCCTTTCTCTACCAGTGTTACCAATAGCGACGACCGAGTTAATAGCAGTGTTACCAATTCCATGACCGACCCCCGCCTCATAACCTCCTATATAAGAGTTTCAAGGAAAATGGTAAACGATAAATGTGTTAAACCTACAACAGTGTTCATGGAAATCCTATATAAATTCTTCTCCTAAACTAAACCAAGAACGGAATTTCTGACAAGCCAAAAACTAGGCGAGATTTTTCAATTTTCTCGAACAAATATATGACCGTGAATTCCTGCTTCCGGTCAGGTACTTTCCCGGCAATATATTACGTACAGATGGGAACACAAATATTGAATAAACGAACAGGTTAATAATAATGAAAGACATGGGTAAAATAAATAAGTGAATAAGTGAATAAGAGATTAAATACCTGATATTATATGGATATTATCGGCGTATTTAATTCCTTCATAACAGCATAATAAAAATACCTGGACGGACGGACAGACAGACAGACAGACAGACAGACAGACAGACAGACAGACAGAAAATACAAGGAAATTTAAATACAGCATAGAAGACTGAGAGACGACAAGAACACACACACACACACACACACACACACACACACACACACACACAAACCCTCCCCCTCTACACATTGATATTAATCACTCCTTGAGAAAACGAAAGACGAAACTCCACCAAACCCCTCTGAGACATAAACACACATTCCAAAACTAAATTACAAGACCATCATGACGTACACCCGTGTGGCTGAGGGCAGAGGTTTCAATATTCACCGTCAGCAGTGATTTTCCGTGTCAGGCGTCAACGAGAGGAGATGCTAGTTGAGGAAGGGGGGGGGGGGTAGTTACTTAAGACGCGAACTGAGATGTAATGATGAGAATTTGAGAGATTATATACAAGACTGACTTTCTGAGAGTTGGGTGGAGTGGGGTTGGTTGGGTGGAGTGGAGTGGGGTTGGTTGGGTGGAGTGGGGTTGGTTGGGTGGAGTGGAGTGGGGTTGGGTGGGATGGAGTGGGGTTGGTTGGATGGAGTGGAGTGGGGTTGGGTGGGGTGTAGTGGGGTTGGTTGGGTGGGGTGGAGTAGAGTGGGGTGGGGTGGGGTGGAGTAGAGTGGGGTTGGGTGGGGTGGGGTGGAGTGGGGTTGGGTGGGGTGGGGTGGAGTAGGGTTGGGTGGGGTGAGGTGGAGTGGGGTTGGGTGGGGTGAGGTGGAGTGGGGTTGGGTTGGGTGGGGTGGAGTGGGGGGTGGAATGGGTTGGGTTGGATTAGTCTGGTTTGGGATCGGTTATGACTCATTATAGCCTAAAATGACCTGACTCAAGCACATTACGATCACAATATAACGCAACGAGAGGCAGCATGACTCTAAAAGACATATTATAACCCCAAATGACTCCAAAATGACCTAGTATTACTCAATACGACTCCTCGTGATCAGATATGACCTCTCGTGACCGGATATGATCCCTCGTGACCGAATATGATCCCTCGTGACCTGATATAACCCTTCGTGATCTGACATGATCCCTCGTGAACTGACATGACCATTCATGCCGTGATACAACCCCTCGTGATCTGATATGACCCCCCGTGAACTGACATGATCCCAAAACCCCAAAACGGACAAACAAGACTCAGAATGAAATGACCTGGCCCGTAACGACTCCCATAATGACCTGATAATACCCAACATGACCACAACATGCCCTCCTCTGATACCCGCCCTCCCCCATTCAAATGACCCGACCCGACATCCAAACTAGCTTATATGACCCAACGCGAAACCCAAACTGCGTCATATGAACCAGAACGACTGAAAAGGGCCTCGTATGACCCAATATGACCCCGCCTATAAGCAGGTTTGACTCCCTTCGTAAAAGTAGTGAGCCATCAACAACCACTTGACCTCGTTTTAAAGACGCCGCCATAAACCACCACCTTTATTTTGAGGCCATATGACCTCCCTCCCTCCCCCCCTTCCCTACCCCAAACATAATAACACTTTAATTCTCCCCTACCCTCCCCCTCTCCACCCTCCCATGCCCCCTCCCCACCCCCCCAATTCCCCTCTTCATGGAACTGTTAGATAATAGTTTACAGTCCTAACCTAACCTAACCTAACCTAGCCTAGCCTAACCTAACCTAACCTAACCTAACCTAACCTTCTCTTTCTGTACTACTTTAAGCTCCTCCATTATTATGCTTAAAGTCATGAACGAGAGCCATTATGCTTTACGTCACACTCCGCCTTAATACTGCGCCACTAAGACGATTATACTGAATATCTGCCTGTGTATGTATGTATGTATGTATGTATGTGTGTATGTATGTATCCCAGGGCGCTTGTAATCATCTGAGGTTGACCAAATAATGCAGGTCTCTCTCTCTCTCTCTCTCTCTCTCTCTCTCTCGGCACTTGTATCCCTCCCCCATCAAGATCTCTCCACACCAGGTACTTCCCTCCTCCCCGGTACTTACCCCTCCTCCCCGGTACTCCCCCCTTCTCCCCGGTACTTACCCCTCCTCCCCGGTACTCCCCCCCCCTCCCCGGCACTTCCCCACCTCCTCCCCGATCAAGATCTCTCCAGCCCCTTGTACTTCCCTTATAAACAAAGCCGACAATTAATTCGTGTCTCGGTCGGGATGAATGAGGCTTCGAATCATCTCGCGGAAGACGTAATAGTCAGCCATTGTTAGAAGGCGTTCACAGCGGGCCGGAACAAAGCCGCTTCGAAGCACCCAAACACAGGCTATTGAACGTGGTCGACTCCAGGGAGATGGAAGGCGACCATCTAGGCGATAAAATACTTTAATGGTGAATGGGGAGATGATGGGAAGGTGTGGGGGGGGGGGGGGTGGGGGTGGGGGGGTGGGCGTGGAGGGGTGGTAGTGAGGTAAAGATGATAATGATGATGATGATGATGATGGTTGATTGTGATGAATACCTCCACCACAACCTACCACCATTTCCAACCACCACTAATAACCTTCTCCTCTACGACCACCACACAACCACATCAACCAAATATTCTTAACACTACAACCAGCCCCCCCCTTCCACACACCATCTCACCACCCGTCATATTAAGTTTACGGAATACGAAGGTTTACTGTAAGTTCATGTACCGTGTGACAAAGGAAGGAAGGAAGGAAGGAAGGAAGGGAGAATATACAGGTAGAAAGGAAGTAGGGGAGGGTGATAGGTAGGGAGGGGGGGGGGGGAGGGAGGGAGAGAGAGAGGGGTGGAGGGGAGGAAAGGTGAATTGTTGAGAGATGAATCTGATAGAGGCTGGATGGATGCTGTAGGGAGGGGAGATGAATGGATGCTGAGAGATGGGTGGTTACTGAGAGATGGATGGTTACTGAGAGATGGATAGATACTGAGAGGTGGATGGTTGCTGAGAGATGGATGGTTGCTGAGAGATGGATGGTTGTTGAGAGATGGGTGGTTGCTGAGAGATGGATGGTTGTTGAGAGATGGGTGGTTGCTGAGAGATGGATGGTTGTTGAGAGATGGATGGATACAGGTGAGACGGATGAGTGGATGCTATGAGATGGATGGTTGCTAAGAAACAGATACAGAGAAGGAGGTGTAACCAGCATTGTGTTAGATAAGGTCTCTGACATTCAACTCAGGTTCTCCTCTAAATATATGTGCGTGAGTGCGTGCGTGTGCTGCTGCTGTTGTTGTTGTTATTGTTGTTCAAAGACGTGGTGGTGAGACGATCAGGTTAGGTTAGGTTAGGTTAGGTTAGGTTAGGTTAGATTAGGTTGGGTTGGAGATGACCTCATTGTTGCGAGTTCCTGGTCGGTGTATAAACGTCGGTCGTGTTGGGGAGAGACAGTAGTGTAGTGTGGTGTCTCTCTACCTCCCTCCTTCCCCTCTACCTCCCTCCTTCCCCTCTACCTCCCTACTTCCTCTTCGCCTCCTCCCTACCTCCTACCTCCCTCCTTCCCCTCTACCTCCCTTCTTCCTCTTCGCTTCCCCCCTACCCCCTACTTCCCTCCTTCCCCCCTACCTCCCTCCTTCCTCCTACCTCCCTCCTTCCTCCTACCTCCCTCCTTCCCCTCTTCGCCTCCCCCATTTCCTAACAGGGATATAAAAAACGAAAGCAAATGAAAGTACGAGAAGAAAATACCATCTTGCCTTCCCATGACAACCCACCACCATCACCCACTACCACCATCATCTAACACTACCACCACCAGCACCTACCACCACTACCACCATTACCACCACAAGAGGACACTGAGAATGCAGGAGTCATCGTAAACACGCAGTATCCGACCAACTCTCACCCACCAATGTATCCTGGGACACATAACAGGTAAACTCCAGGTAAAGTTAACTGCACAATACATAGCCTGTGTGCTGGCCACCCTCCCACCCCCCCCCCCCACACCCACCCAAGTAAGTACACTCACGCACGCACGCTTGCAGGCAGGTAAGTTAATTATAAAGTGTACACGCAAGAGAGATGGTGTGTGTGTGTGTGTGTGTGTGTGTGTGTACAGTCTCTTTACACGCCGAAATCTCTGACCTGCTTACCTACACATAGATGGGGCGCTGCACTATATCATGTCAATTAAGTAACGTTTCTTTCGACCTGTAGTGTAAAAGACCCAGTGATCACGACTCCATCATAAGCAAAGTCAATACAACACAACACAACACAACACAACACAACACAACCACAACACAACACAATACAACCACAACACACCACAACACAACCACAACACAACACAACCACAACACAACCACAACACAACCACAACACAACCACAACCCAACACAACCACAACACAACACAACCACAACACAACACAACCACAACACAACCACAACACAACCACAACACAACACAACCACAACACGACACGACACAGAGTCAAGTATCTACGTTAATAATAAAGATCAGTTTGAGGTGATGTAAACACACTTCTCTCCTGCCAGTTCGACATCACCTGACAGTGTACTTCAGCCTAACATACTCTCACTTCCAATGATGATAGACTTAGGCTAATTATCACAGCAGGATTTATAGGAATAAGTTCAATGGTATAATTAAATCAACTCAATGTTTTATATTCTGACGCTGGGAAATGCTTCTTCTTCTTCTTCTTCTTCTTCTTCTTCTTCTTCTTCTCTCTAATTTAATCTGATGTTTACAGGTTGGTGTTATATTTCTACCCCCAGTGTTTGTAAACATTGAACATTAGAGACAAATAAACAAGATATTAAATTATGTTTTTATTCGTTATATTGCAAGTTGAATCATCTAAATACAGTATATATATATAACGTTTTTACACACACACACACACACACACACACACACACACACACACTCTATACGTACATACATTACATATGCATATATTCATGACTGGGGGGATGATCATGTATTTGGGAGAGAGAGAGAGAGAGAGAGAGAGAGAGAGAGAGAGAGAGAGAGAGAGAGAGAGAGAGAGAGAGGTAGGTAGGTCTGATGCATAATAATGATATCGGATGTAAGCAAGAGTTGAGTCAGCTGCTGTTTATAGATGGCGTTAGTTGATGTTTCTAGGAGTAACGTGTAGAGTAAATAAGGTGAAGAGAATAAGACAATAAAGAACACGAGAATAAGGAGGAAATGTAGAAGTGAAATTATGTGTTAAATGTGACTCAAGGTGTGTTATATACCAGTTATACCAGCAGTAATATCACAGTTATACCACAGTTATACCAGCAGCAGGACAGAGTGGTCGAGAAGCATTAGTCGTGACCAGCTTCATATTACACTGTGAGAGCCTCAAGAAATTTATGGTCGCTAAATCTACATATTTTCCCCCTGATTTAAATGGTAAGAGTTGAGGGAGGGAGGGAAGAGAGGGAGGGAGGTGTGTAGAGAGAAAAGGAGGGAGAAGGAGAGAGGGAAGGAGGGAGAGAGGGAAGGAGGGAGAGAAGCGGAGGAAAAAGAAGGAAAGGGAAGGAAGGATGGTAAGTACAAAATGAAGGAGAGGAGCGAGGGAAGGAGGGAGGGAAGGAAGGTTTAAAGATGATAATTATATAATGGTACAGGGAGGGAAGGAAAGAGAGAGAGAAGGAAAGAAGGAACAAAGAATATGGAGAAGATAATATGAAACAATGAAGAATGGTAAAAAAAAAAAATCAAAACTAACAACAAAGAAAAATCACCCTTGGGGAAAAAAATATCCCTCACGCTGCACCAAGAACTCAACACTATCAGTCAAACCACGAGAGGCGGCCGCTGCAATTCAACACCCCCCCCCCCCCAAAAAAAAAAAAAAAAAAAAAAAAAAAAATAATAATAATAATAATAATAATAATAATAATAATAATAATAATAACCCTTCCCAACCAAGTGTTTCAGTACCTAAAATGACCGTAGTGACCTCTACATAATTTGCATAATGACTTGGACAGGTGAGGTCAACGGAGCTATCTATAATGATCAATGTAACTCGGGGTGCTTAGTGGAAGCTAATTAATTGCCTACGGGGGGGAAAATAGTGCTATAGCGTGTGACAGGTGGGTGTGATGAAATATTAATTGTCTTCATGGGCTATTACTACTACTACTACTACTACTACTACTACTACTACTACTACCACAAATAATAATAATAATAACAACAACAATAACCTACACTCCCAAAAATCACATCGCCACAATAAATAAACAATAACAACAAATTAATAATGACCTTTTATTTATTTACTCTAATAATAATGTACCAAACTTTCTCTCTCTCTCTCTCTCTCTCTCTCTCTCTCTATTTACCAATGAGTGTATTTACGAGGCTTTAATTAAACTATACATGGCAATACTCGGCTGTCGGTGGAGGCCAAACACACATTGTATTAATATAAACCTTGTCAAACATGTGTGTGTGTGTGTGTGTGTGTGTGTGTGTGTGTAGGAAGGGATAAATGATCTCAATTTTGGTAACCTTGTGATGTCATGTTAATTTGGTATACATACATACATACATACATACATACATACATACATGTTTTGATAAGGATGGTGTAGAGAGGGAAGAAACGGAGTGTGAAGAAAGAGGAGTGGGACACGTAGAGAGGGAAGGTGGTAGTGGTAGTAATTGTGGTAATAGTGGTAGTGATGCAGGTAGTTGTTGTGGTGATGGTTCAAGGTTTGGTAGTAGTAGTAGTAGAAGTAGTAGTAGTAGTAGTAGTAGTAGTAGTAGTAGTAGCAAACAAAACATTGAAACAACCAGCAAATATCCAAATATCCACACAGATCCAATAACCACCTTCAACAAAGACGAAATAATCTTCAACACACAAACTCACCAAATTATCTTCACATGGATCCGGTACCAACAATAAAAGCTCAGTATTGTTGAAAGTATCATACACATGGATCCAGACCCCCCCCCTCCCCTTCCCTCTACATAAATAACACACCAGACATGTTATTATATCTTCACATGAACTAGGATCCACCACAACATGCGCCAAAGTTCCCAGAAAATACTCACACGGACCCGGCACCAACCACCAACAGAGACGCCATATATTCACAGGGACTCGAGGAAGCTACTTGTTTACACCCGGCGCAAGTGGAGGAGGTAAGATTTGAGACTAATAAACGCTAATGCTTCTTTATGGACTGCCTCTCTCTCCCTCTCCCACTCTCTCCCACTCTTTCCCTCTCCTCGCAAGCAGTGGTGAGTGGTGAGGCTTATAACACTAAAACCTGTCATATGAACACCCTGCAGAACGAGACTAATTGCACTTTAATAATGCCTCTCACCGGTGTACAGTCCCTCTAACAAAGTGTGAAGAGCGAGCTTAATAACACTAAGTCTCATAATAACACTCCTGGCCCGTGTAGAGAGCCACATCTCACCACAGAGGAGAGCCAGAGTTGAAAGCATCAGGCAATAACAACGAAACGAACACTCCTTCTCTCCCTCCCTCCCTCAGCCAGAGTGTGGGCGTGTAAGGGCGTGAATTACAGGTTATAGGGAGGTGAGATGGGTGTTGTGGTGGGCGTGCGGGCGTGAGAAGAGGCTAATATCATTAAATAAGTTGGAAAGAGCCAGGTATGGACGCTTCAGGGGATAAGGTGTGAGAGGGGGAGGGAGGGAGGGAGGGAGGAGGAGATGGAGGGTGGGTGAGAGGGAGGGTGTGGGGGAAGGAGGGAGGGAGGGTGGGGGGTAAGGAGGGTGAGAGAGGGGGAGGGTGAGAAGGAGGGAGGGTAAGAGGGAGGGAGGGTGAGAGGGAGGGTGTGGGGGAAGGAGGGTGTGAGGGAGGGAGGGAGGAGGAGGGCGGGTGGGAGGTAAGGAGGGTGAGAGAGGGGGAGGGTGAGAAGGAGGGAGGGAGGGTGAGAGGGAGGGAGAGAAAAGGAGGAATTCGCATAGTGTGCCGCCGCTAAGTGCTGGGCGGGGAACACAGTCATATATTCCGGGAAGATAAACATACGTACATATACATATTTTCACCAGGCCGTAATAATACACACACACACACACACACACACACACACACACACACACACACACACACACACACGGAAATATAAATATACACACAGAGAGACAGACATACATACACGCCTTTCGTTTTCTCTCTCTTTTCACGGCTGCTCCTATATCCTAGACACACACACACTCACAGAACACCTCACACGCCCACACAAACACATAACACCACATACGCCCACATAATATCACATGCCTACATAAGGAGGATCAACACATGCCACATTTTACACACACACGCCCACATCACAGTATTACATACGCCTACATGACACCCACACGCCCACATAATAGGATTACACGCCCACGCTGCGGCTTGCTTGAGAGTACCGGCCGGAGGGAAGATGAGTGGGAGGGGAGAGGGAAGAGGAGGGTTGCCGTAAGTAAAGGTCAAATGAAGAAGTGTGTATGTGTGTGTGTAATACTACTACTACTTTTTTTTTTTTTTTTTTTTTTTTTTTTTTTTTTTACAGTGGCCTCCAGCCTCCCCCAATAGCCACACCTTCGCCACCATTTATTTACCTTAATATTAAATATCCTAATACATAAGAAGCTATCCTATCTGTGTTAAATTAGTTGAGCCGCAGATCCATGCGGCATTCAGCAGTTGTCAGAGTAGGGGCAGAAGCTCTCGTTCCCCTGAGGCAGAGCAAAGCCGACCGAAGGAGAGAGAAGGACAGTCGACATCTCATCCAGGCTGTGACATAACTTCTGGGCTGCTGCTTCTGTTCGGAGATCAGCTCCGCGAGTCTGGCGTAGAAACATCTTGCACTTGGGCCCATCCCACCAGAGGTTGTGAACACTAGAGGAGTGAAGCTGCCTTGATCAACGTTTTGAATTCTCTCCCCATATGCCCTTCTCTTGTCGTTCTCGTTCCTCCTATGCGCAGCATCGAGAGCTAGGTTACGGTGACAAACGGCCATGGGATCAAAAATCCTGATGTCGAAGAAAGCTCGCTGTCCCCGCGTCCAGAATCCTCGAGCACTGACGTCCACACGGGCTTCGTTAGATGTGTTTGAAGTCCTGTATTGGAGGATCTCGCCATCCAGTGGAAGGAGGGTCGGTTCTACCATGACGTCCCGGCAGATTTCCTTCAACATATTTGCTGTGAGATCCCTTACCTCGTCATGCCTCATGCATATGAAGCGCCCCTTCTTGCAAACCATGGCGTGATCGCCATCATAGGAATAGCCACACACGCATTGGGAGGGCAAACCGTCGACTGGCCAACTGTACCTTAGAGCAATGGCATCTGTAAATTCTTGTTTGTTAAGGCTGAAACCATTTGCCTTTATCGGTAACGTAGTTAACCAGTTCGAGGCGCCCACCTCCTGCGCTATAGCTACTTTTTTTGTCAAATTTTCTGGAACCTGCAGCAATAGTTGCTGCAACATGTCATTTTGGCAGTGCTGCCGATCTGTTGTAATGGACCTACGGATCTTATTAACTTCGCTGGTGTCCACTTCCCCTGTTGCATTCTGGTCTATTATGTGGCCAGTGAGGGACTACTACTACTACTACTACTACTACTACTACTACTACTACTACTACTACTACTAATAATAATAATAATAATAATAATAATAATAATAATAATTAACGGTTTATTGAAAGAGCATGGCAGCCAGAAGATTAAAAATATGCAGTTACATAATTGGGGAATGGGTCTCTTGATTGACAAATAATATACAAGTAACATAAGTGATACAAATATGATATATAATAACTAGGTGGGGAGAAGGTCATACTACAGGGCATTTGAACATAGTGACAATGGAAAAAGGTAAGATTGACTGGGTGTGAATACACTGGTTGATTACAAGTTATTGATAATTTTTACAATGGTTGGGACTGGGCTGTTCTTATAGCGATCAGTTCGTGCTCGTATGGGTTGGATGCGGTTGTGGTGTTGAACAGGAATTCGCGGACGAGGGATCTCGGGTGGTAGTAGGAGCTGGTGTCGAGGATGGTGCAGAAGCTTCTCACCAAATTTGCAGATGAGGTCGTGGTGATGGTCAGAGAGAGCCGAGAGGGTCAGTGTGTTGAGCGCTTCATGATGTGTGGAGTAGGAAGGGGAGAGAATAATCTTGCATGCCCTCTTTTGCACTTTTTCTAGATGTTTACGTTTTGTGGCATTTTGGGAGGAAGACCAGGTAGGGGAGGCATAAGTGAGCTTGGGAAGTATGAATGTTGAGTAAACACTGAGGAGCTCGGGCGCAGGAACTCCGAGGGACTTGAGTCGGCGAAGGAGGTGGAGACGGAAACTGGAGGATTTGACAACTTCAGTGACGTGTGGTTTCCAATTTAATTTGTTGTCTATGGTGACGCCGAGGAGCTTAGTGGAGTCTACAACCTCGAGTGTGTTGGAGCCCAAAGTAGTGTGTGTGTGTGACTCCATATTAAGACAACAAATGACGTCATCATGAAAGCGATTGCAGTACCAGGCCTCACAATCACCGCCAACCAGGGCTACCAACAGTATCAGGCCTCACAATCTCCGTCAACCAGGGCTCCCAACAGTACCAGGCCTCACAATCACCGCCAACCAGGGCTACCAACAGTACCTGGCTCCACAATCCCAGTCAACCAGGGCTACCAACAATACCGGGCTCCACAATCACAGTCGACCAGGGCTACCAACAGTGCATTGTCTTGTCCGGAAAATTTACGAGGGGCTGGCCGAGTCCAGATGAGTGTTTTAAGAGAGCTTATCTTTGGCGTGACGGCGAAATGCGTTTAATATCAGCGGGGGCTTAAAGTTCGCGAACACAGCCCCCCATCTCCCCCCACCCCCCCCCCTCCACCCTTCCCCCATGGTATAAAAGGCAACGAGTGATGGAAATGCTAGCACTTACCCAAGAGGAGAGGGGGCGAGATATTCCATTCTTCCTTACCTGCAAAGATGAAAAGAATTATTGTAAACTGACTGAGGCGGAGAGTGAAAATGTTTACAAACAAAACAATTATCACTTCACGCCGAGGAATTAAGAGCTACATTCATTAACATGTGAAACACTAATACATTGGTTGTTCCCTAAGATATCAACCAAGTTTCACCCAAATTGATGACCTTATTCCTTGGGTAGTTTCATCACAACCGACCCACTCAATCCTTAACTGGCTCCTTGGGTGGGGTGGGGTGGGGTGGGGTGGGGTAGGGTGGGGTGGGGTGGGGTGGGGTGGGGTTGGGTTGGGTGGGGTGGGGTGGGGTGGGGTTGGGGTGGGGTGGGGTTGGGGTGGGGTGGGGTGGGGTGGGGTTGGGGTGGGTGGGGTGGGGTGGGGTGGGGTTGGGTTGGGTGGGTTGGGGTGGGGTTGGGTGGGTTGGGGTGGGATGGGGTGGAAAACTTAAACTTCCGGGAGATGGCGTAAAGCGGGGCTGAGAAGAAGAAGAAGAAGAAGAAGAAGACCACTACTACCACCACTACTACAACTATTACCACCACCACCACTAACACCACCACCACTACTACCACCACTATTACCACCACTAACACCACCACCACTACCACTACTACCACCACTATTACCACCACCACCACTACTACCACCACTACCACTACTACCCCCACTATTACCACCACCACCACTAACACCACCACCACCACTACCACCACTACCACTACTACCACCACTATTACCACCACCACCACTACTACCACCACTACCACTACTACCACCACTATTACCACCACCACCACTACTACCACCACTACCACTACTACCACCACTATTACCACCACCACCACTACTACCACCACTACCACTACTACCACCACTATTACCACCACCACCACTACTACCACCACTACCACTACTACCACCACTATTACCACCACCACCACTACTACCACCACTACCACTACTACCCCCACTATTACCACCACCACCACTAACACCACCACCACTACTACCACCACTACCACTACTACCACCACTATTACCACCACCACCACCACTACTACCACCACTACCACTATTACCACCACTATTACCACCACTACCACTACTACCACCACTACCACTACTACCACCACTATTACCACCACCACCACTACTACCACCACTACCACTACTACCCCCACTACTACCACCACTACCACTACTACCCCCACTATCACCACCATACACACCAATCCCGCCAAATTTGTGTCATACTGTTTGTACGATCACACACACACACACACACACACAACCAAGTGGCTGGAGTTGGCTATCGTCATCTGCTGTTATCACTACATAACGTGACCGCTATCGTAGCCAATAACAACACGACAATAACCCTTACGATATATCATAGAAAGAACAGGATAACAGTAGCGGCTGCCTAGAGAGAGAGAGAGAGAGAGAAAGAGAGAGAGAGAGATATCCAATAGGTAACCCACAAACACCAATAAAACAAACACACAAAAACACTAAATCACCCACAAACACAAACATGAAAAAACAAACACCACGTGACCTTAATATTTATAATACATTTGTGTCATCTTCTTCCCCAGTTGTTGGATGTTTTTACTCATAGTCGCTGTTGTGGTTATTGGCAGGCGGTGATTGGTTGGCCGGTGTCTGCCTCGCCTCCGTTTATTGGCTGCCTCGCTCCTCCACAACTGCCCCACTTTATAGTTTTCAACCCAATGTGGGGTAGAGGGGGGAGAAGGGGGTGCTTGTGTGGGTTTGGTTGCCGGGGTTGAGATTGAGGGCGTTTGAGTGCGTGTGTGTGTGTGTGGGGAGGGGCGAGGGTGAAGGGCGTGTATGTGTGTGTGTTTATACGAAATTACAACTAATACGAACCACTGAACCGAATCTCCGAGCTACTGGAACGAATCTCCGAACTTTTAGAACGAGTCCGAACTGCTGGAACGACTCTCCAAACTGAATCTCTTATCCACAGATGGCGCTGAAGTATCTCACTCGCTCGGGTTCGGTACAGTTCCGAACACGAGGCCGTTTCTGTACACGAAGATTATAAATTCACCTATACAGGGAAAAAAGTGTGAGGACTGTAGAGTATACTTGTGCTTGTATAATATGTAGAGTATGGAGGAGGTGGAGAGGGTAGGAAGTATATTCAAACAATAAATCAACTGCGATAAGGAGGAGCCAAATAAAGACAGATAAATGAAATGCAGGAGGAATAGAGAGAAGAGGTGGTGTGAGTCTTAATGAAAGGAGACAGGTAGGTGAGGAGTAATTACTGTACCTGTACTTTATACCTGAATCTGCACCTTTAAGAAGATAACAAGTAATGAAGAAAAAAATATTGAAAGCATAAAATAAATTTGAAGAAAGAAAGATACAAGAAAAGGCGGAGAACGAAAGAGGAATTGAGGGAAGAAACAACAGAATGGACACCTGAGGGACCCCGGGGAGAAGATGTCCAATTAAGGTGTCCCTGGAGAGAGGTACAAGACGATGGCCACCTGTGCCACTTAACCCTAAGGGGACTCACCAATACCCCTGGAGGAGGAGAAACTATCGCCCCTGGAGGAAGAAGAGGAGCCACTAGCCTGAAGGAGAACCCACTCTCCCTGCAGGAGGAAGAAGAGGAGCCACTACCCTGCAGGAGGAAGAAGAGGAGCCACTACCCTGCAGGAGGAAGAACAGGAGCCACTACCCCCTGCAGGAGGAAGAAGAGGAGCCACTACCCTGAAGGAGGAAGAACAGGAGCCACTACCCTGCAGGAGGAAGAGGAGCCACTACCCTGAAGGAGGAAGAACAGGAGCCACTACCCTGCAGGAGAAAAAAGAGGAGCCACTAGCCTGAAGGAGAACCCACTATCCCTGCAGGAGAAAGAAGAGGAGCCATTAACCCCTGCAGGAGAAAGAAGAGGAGCCATTAACCCCTGCAGGAGGAAGAAGAGGAGCCACTACCCTGCAGGAGGAAGAAGAGGAGCCACTACCCTGCAGGAGGAAGAAGAGGAGCCACTACCCTGCAGGAGGAAGAAGAGGAGCCACTACCCTGAAGGAGGAAGAAGAGGAGCCACTACCCCGAAGGAGGAAGAAGAGGAGCCACTACCCTGCAGGAGGAAGAAGAGGAGCCACTACCCTGCAGGAGGAAGAAGAGGAGCCACTACCCTGAAGGAGAGGTAATAGCCAGGGATAAGACAGGTGGCGGTGCGTTTATGTAAATGTGTTGGACAGAGAGAGAGCCATCAGTAGCTGTCCACATCGTCTCTTATCTCTCTCCCTTCACTTCATCTCTCTCTATCTCTCTCTCTCTCTCTCTCTCTCTCTCTCTCTCTCTCTCCATTCTTTTTTCCCTCTCTCTCTACCTCTCTTTCGGTTCTCTACAAATCTCTCTATCTCTCTCTTGCTGGTCATCATCCATCTCTCAATGTCTCTCTCCGTAGAAAAGATGGATGATGATGACGATGAGAGAGAGAGAGAGAGAGAGAGAGAGAGAGAGAGAGAGAGAGAGAGAGAGAGAGAGAGAGAGGGGGGGGGAGAGATCTTACATATACCCTTTAATTACAACAGGTCTAATGTCGGATGTGGTGTGGTGGGTAGGAGGAGGAGAGAGACAAAGAGAGGAAGATGGAGTAGGAGTAGGAGGAGGAGGAGGAGGGGTGGTGAGTAGCGACCCGAGGGTTCTTAGGTAGGTTAAAGAAAAGTAGGGAGGGGAGGGGAGAGGAGGGAGAAAAGAGGAGAAACTATGATAAAGTTCCCGGAAGGATGGCACGTTCCTCTCTCTCTCTCTCTCTCTCTCTCTCTCTCTCTCTCTCTGCCTCGCGTACGTAAAATAAAAAACTTGGTTCAAGCCGGTTTATGGAGTAGGGGGGGGGGGGGAGGAGGAGGAGGAGGGGACAGGAAGGAGAGGGGGAAATAATGTCGCTGGGAGAATAGGGGATAGGGAAGGAGGGAGAGTGGGGAGAGGAAGTAAAAGAAGGTATTGGGTGGAGGAAGAGGTGTTGGCGTTGGAGGGGGAGGTACAGTGTAGGGTGGAGGGAAGGAGGGTAAGGAGTGGGGATGGATAAAGAGTGGGGAGATTAAGAAGTAGGGGGGGGGAGGAGTGGGGAGAATAAGGAGAGGGGAGGAGGTCAGGATTCGATAATAGTAAAAGAAAAACAATAGTCAGAGAAGAGGAAAAAGAGAACCGTGGGTTAGAGGAGGTAACTCACTCTCACTGTCTCTCTCTCACACACACACACACACACACACACACACACACACACACACACGAACACACAGGCACACACACACACACACACAGGCACACACACACACACAAAAAGGGCATCATCTATCATTTTCGGTTTTCGGGAAAATTGTGAGGCTGGAGGAAGTTCCGGGACGATCACATCCTCAACCATCAGGCCGCTTTATGGAGGCGTCCTGTGATATGTAAATTTTTACCCAGGCGGCGTGAGGGACTGTTTACTACGTCATAGAAAAATGGGAAATCAGATAATATAAGAAAACTAGGAAAACTGTTTCTGTAGTGTGTGTGTGATGGTTCATGTAGAGACACGTGTACAAATATTCAAGATTTTGGCAAAGGGAGACACCATGTTGAGTGAACGTTGTTATTGGTTAGGATATAGGAGGCGGGGGACGTGTGGGGTGTTGACACAGGAGGGGGACGTGTGGGGTGTTGACACAGGAGGGGGACGTGTGGGGTGTTGACACAGGAGGGGGACGTGTGGGGTGTTGACACAGGCGGGGGACGTGTGGGGTGTTGACACAGGAGGGGGACGTGTGGGGTGTTGACACAGGCGGGGGACGTGTGGGGTGTTGACACAGGAGGGGGACGTGTGGGGTGTTGACACAGGCGGGGGACGTGTGGGGTGTTGACACAGGCGGGGGACGTGTGGGGTGTTGACATAGGAGGGGGACGTGTGGGGTGTTGACACAGGCGGGGGACGTGTGGGGTGTTGACACAGGCGGGGGACGTGTGGGGTGTTGACATTGGAGGGGGACGTGTGGGGTGTTGACACAGGAGGGGGACGTGTGGGGTATTGACACAGGCGGGGGACGTGTGGGGTATTGACACAGGCGGGGGACGTGTGGGGTGTTGACACAGGCGGGGGACGTGTGGGGTGTTGACACAGGCGGGGGACGTGTGGGGTGTTGACACAGGCGGGGGACGTGTGGGGTGTTGACACAGGCGGGGGACGTGTGGGGTGTTGACACAGGCGGGGGACGTGTGGGGTGTTGACACAGGCGGGGGACGTGTGGGGTGTTGACACAGGCGGGGGACGTGTGGGGTGTTGACACAGGAGGGGGACGTGTGGGGTGTTGACACAGGCGGGGGACGTGTGGGGTGTTGACACAGGCGGGGGAGTGTGGGGTGTTGACACAGGAGGGGGACGTGTGGGGTGTTGACACAGGAGGGGGACGTGTGGGGTGTTGACACAGGCGGGGGAGTGTGGGGTGTTGACACAGGAGGGGGACGTGTGGGGTGTTGACACAGGAGGGGGACGTGTGGGGTGTTGACACAGGCGGGGGACGTGTGGGGTGTTGACACAGGCGGGGGACGTGTGGGGTGTTGACAGATGCCTCACATGCAGCGTCTCGTCAGCGCCTCCCAGACCTCCTCCTCCCTCGGGAAATCATAACACTACAGCCTATAGCTCAGCTACATTCTCTCACTTATTCTCTCCTGCTCATAAAAGGCTTTGAACAACCTAACTTTCACAATAACCACTGCAACACGGCCAGAAACTATGAAAAATACTGCAACACTGCAACGCGCGGAATGCCTCAGGTAAACAGAATTAATAAGTACGTCTCATTATAATCCCAACGTAATACTGGAAACCATTTATCAACAGAGGCGAAATGAGCAGTTACTATTTACCTGTGTCTACCTGCGTTGCTAGTGTTCAGAGAGAAGAATTAAAGGATGGTGTGTTAGTAATGCGGGGAGAAGAGACCCATGATGTAGAATGAAAGGCCATTGGCTTATAGATGCTCAGATATTGGACTCCCTACGTGTTCTTTTACAAAATTCCTGAGTATATCATTTTTTTTTCTCCTATTAAACGAACCGCAAAGTCTATATCGTCTAGTGGCCCTGAGTTTCCACCAGACTGTATGGCGTGCGCTTACCATACTTCAGGGAGCCGCAACCTTAAACGATCACCAGCTGACACCATAGTCTAAGGAGAGGGAGAAGGTTTGAAGTTTTGGAGTAATGGAGAAGGAGTGAGGGGAGGATATCGAGAACCAGGGAGGGGTGGGGGAGAGTGTGGGTTCGTGGGGGTGGTGGGGAAGGAGTGAGGGGAGGATATCGAGCACCAGGGAGGGGTGGGGGAGAGTGTGGGTTCGTGGGGGTAATGGAGAAGGAGTGAGGGGAGGATATCGAGAACCAGGGAGGGGTGGGGGAGAGTGTGGGTTCGTAGGGGTAATGGGGAAGGAAGGCGGGGTGGAACTCGAGGTGGGGTTAGAGATGTGTGTGGCGGTGGGGAGGGGGAGGGTGAAGGTTGTGAGATGATGGGGGAAGAGGGAGGGGACCGAGAGTGAAGGGGGGAGGGGGAGAAGGGGGGAAGTGGGTGGGAGGGGAACAGGGTGGGGACCAAGGGAGAAGAGCGAGAGGGAGGTTGGAGCAATATAAGTCTAAAAAAATAAGCATTAATTCTCTCTCTCTCTCTCTCTATTCTGAAGGCCGTCCCGACGTCTCTCCAGGCAAGAGTCGCACATTATATGAAAGATCCCACACTGGTAGCTAAGTCAATACCACCTACCACTACCACCACCCACCAACATCACCTACTATCACCACCACCACCACCACCACAACAACTACTACTACTACTACTACCAACCACCATCACCCACCACCACTACCATCACCCACCACGACCATCACCCACCACCACCACCATCACCCACCACCACTACCATCACCCACCACCACCACCAATCACCCACCACCACTACCATCACCTACCACCACCAGCACCGCAGGTAACAGTAACAGAGCAACAGCTGCGCCAGAAACGACTCACACAAACACTCATACATAACCACCACCACCACCACCACCACCACCACCAGTAGCGTCGCCGGCAGCAGGAAGCATATCAGCAGACACGACTCCCACAACCACTCATACATAAACACCAGCACCACCAGCAGCGTCGCCGGCAGCAGGAGCAGAGCAGCAGCAGCAGAAGGAGGAGGCCCGGCATGAGAAAATACGGACACCCCCCCACAAGGCCTGGTGCCCGCGGCTCAGTAAGACCTCACTCACGTCTGCTCTCTCTTGCTGCCACCGAGACCTTGTTCCTGGCCGAGTGAGAGAGAGAGACGACTCCATCAGGACGAAAGCGAGAGACAGTCTTCTTCTTAGGAAGGGGGAGACAAGAGGGAGAGACAAGAGAGACAGTTTTTTCTGTGAGGAGACAGGCGAGAGAGACAGTCTTTTTACTGTGAGAAGACAAGAGATAATAAGATAGAGAAGACAAGAGACAGAGAGAGAGTTTTAAAGAAAGGGAGAGTCTTAAAATGTAGGAGGGCGGAGAGAAGGAAGACTCATCACTGGTCTTAGCTAGATGGAGTCATCAAGGAACACGAGGGAGGCAGCTGAATAATTAAAGACCTTAGCGAGAAGGACGACTTAGCTAGATGGAGTTCTGTCCTAGCGCTTGTTACACGTTTCAATTAGAGGGAATGTTTTCATTTAACGAGAGGGAAAACGAAAGAGCCATTGTCCAAGTCAGCAGAATGGAGAGAGAGAGAGAGAGAGAGAGAGAGAGAGAGAGAGAGAGAGAGAGAGAGAGAGAGAGAGTCAACATGAGGGAGCAGAAAGCGCCCTCTAGTCGACAAGGTGACGGAGAGGCCCGGTAGGTGGCCTGAGCTACTCTTCCATCACAATAATATCTCTCCGTCCCTCCCTCTCCGTCCCTCTCTCCCTCCCTCCCTCCCTCCCCTCCGACAGTCTCTTTCTCTCCTCCTTTCCTCCCTTCCTGTATGTCTTATCCCCTCTCTCCCTTACTCACTCCTACACCCTTCCACCCCTTTCCCTTCCCTACCTCCCGTTTCACTTCTCTCCCTCCCTCAGTTCTTTCCCTCACTCTCCTCCCTCTATCCTTCACCCTTCCTCGCCTATCTCCTTCCTTCTTGCCTTCCCTCTCTTCCTTATCTTCCTCCCTCCTTCCGTCATCGTTCCATTTACACCATCCTCCCTCCACACCCTCTTCTCTCCCTCCACACCCTCCTCCCTCCACCCACACCCTCCTCTAACCCTCCACACCCTCTTCCCTCCCTCCACACCCTCCTCCCTCCCTCCTTCACACCCTCCCTCCCTCCATCATCACAAAAACGTCCACAATAAATACTACATTTTCTATTCCATTGATCCCCTGTACTTAATCTGTCTTTGCTATGCCTACTTTATCACATTCTCTCCTTCTCTCTCTCTCTACCACTATTTCAATTTTATTCTCTCATCGTCGCACGTCTCTCTACCTGACCTTCCTTTTTTTCTTTCTCACTCTCTGTCTCTCTTTTCTCTCTCACTGTCTCACCTACTCCATTAATAACAGTCTACGGGTCTCTTCCTCCCTGAGTTTCCTGTCTCCTCCATCATCGCTGTTTCTCCTCACCACCTCTCTACACTTCCTCTTCTCCTTCATTACCGCTTTCTCTCCACACAAAATACACGTCCTGCCGACCCTCTTCTTCCTCCTCCTTCTTCCTCCTTCTCTTACTCCTTCTCCTCTTCCTCCTCCTCCTTCTAAAATACCACGATGTATTTTTTCCTTCTTTTTTAGTTTTTACTTTATTTGTTATTTCTTATTCCTTTTCGCCTTTTTATACATACATACATACATACATACATACATAAATACATACATACATACATACATACATACATACAAACAAAATTATCATTCAATTTGAAACCGAGATCTGACCTCAGCAGAAATCTTTGGTCATCCACAACTCACAAACACAAACAATAAACAAACAATAACACAAACAATAAACAAACAGTGATCACTAGTACGTTATTTGGACTAATAACCAGGTCACTGTAATTGGTGACCTCATTACAAAAGGTCAAAGGTCAGGGGTCGTTTATATCATATTAATGGGTTAAATGTGAACTTGATCTAGCGTTTTCTCTTTTTATAACTGATTCCCGTTTTCTTTTTTATCAACAACAAGAGAGGAGTAACTATGGGAGATGAGGAAGAGGTGAATTGTGTGTAGTAAATCTTCCTTGATGGTGTGTGGTTTTTATTCATTGTCCATCTCTCTCTCTCTCTCTCTATCTGTCTGTTTCTCTCTTTCTTTATCTCTCTTTTTGTGTCTCCTTTTTTCTTTATTTATCGCTTAGTCTCTCTCTCTCTCTCTCTGTCTCTCTCTCTCTCTGACCATCATGGCGGCAGGTCGTCCATAATTAACGCTCATCTCTGTCACCATCGACCATTAACCTTTCATCTTCCTCTTTCATTATGTTTTTATTCTCCTTTACGACGCCATATCCTCCTGTTCCTCCCCTCCCTCCCCTTCCTTCCCTCCCTCCCCTTCCTTCCCTCCCTCCCCTTCCTTCCCCCTTCTTACCATCATCATAGCTCATCCCCCTCATTAAACTGGGATATTTTTCTCATAAACTATATATTTCAGGAGTTTCAGAACCTGGGAGAGATTTCATTAAGTCTATGAAAAATATCTCCCTAAGTCAGCAGAGTTATCAAGTGAAAAATATCTCCCTAAGTCAGCAGAGTTATCAAGTGAAAAATATCTCCCTAAGTCAGCAGAGTTATCAAGTGAAAAATATCTCCCTAAGTCAGCAGAGTTATCAAGTGAAAAATATCTCCCTAAGTCAGCAGAGTTATCAAGTGAAAAATATCTCCCTAAGTCAGCAGAGTTATCAAGTGAAAAATATCTCCCTAAGTCAGCAGAGTTATCAAGTGAAAAATATCTCTCTAAGTCAGCAGAGTTATCAAGTGAAAAATATCTCCCTAAGTCAGCAGAGTTATCAAGTGAAAAATATCTCCCTAAGTCAGCAGAGTTATCAAGTGAAAAATATCTCCCTAAGTCAGCAGAGTTATCAAGTGAAAAATATCTCCCTAAGTCAGCAGAGTTATCAAGTGAAAAATATCTCCCTAAGTCAGCAGAGTTATCAAGTGAAAAAGATCTCCCTAAGTCAGCAGAGTTATCAAGTGAAAAAGATCTCAAATTTCTCTGTTTTTTGAGAAATTTAAGTGAAATATATAACATAAATTTTATATTATTGTTTAAAGGTAGTGAAAAATATCTTGCCAAATTCTGTCTTTAAAAAATATAAGTGAAATATACACCTCGAGTCTTTTTATTACTGTTTACAAGAGTTTTAAGTGAAATAGATCTCTTAAATCTATAAATGAAAGATAATATATTTTATTTTAAGTTAATAAATAATTTTAATTTCTTCTGAATGTTTAATAAGTTATTATAAACATCTTTCACCTTCGTCACTCATTGAAATATATCTAAGAGAGAGAGAGAGAGAGAGAGAGAGAGAGAGAGAGAGAGAGAGAGAGAGAGAGAGAGGTAACGACTGGGAGCCAATTAACTCACA
>CAUDMG010001683.1:2340000-2410000 GCA_958450375.1 Homarus gammarus
TCTCTCTCTCTAGTTATTTCATTATCCACATTCTCTCTACTTCCTGATTTACTATTACTTAAAAAAGGTTTATTGTTCGTTTCATTTACTCTTTTATTCTATTTCTGTGTCTAATTTTTTATTATTATTATTATTATTATTATTATTATTATTTTTATTATTATTATTATTATTATTATTAGTAGTAGTAGTAGTAGTAGTAGTATAAACAATCATTATATCTCAACATTATTAACATCATTATACTCTAAGGTGTGTGTATGAGGTGAACCATCATCACCATTGTCAACATCATCACCATTATCACCATTATTACCATTATTACCATCATCACCATTATCACCATTATCACCATCAACACCAGTATCACCAACATCACCATTATCACCATCAACACCATTATCACCATCAACACCACTATCACCATTAACACCATCAACACCATTAACACCACTTACTATCAATATTCTCAACAAACTTGTACTAACTTTATAATAACCTCACATGACCTCTTTTTTTTTCTCCAGGTAGTGGGAGAGTTAACAGCGTCACCTGAGTTATGGCTGACCCTTAATCACCTTTTTTTCATTAACATACATCAACATTAACGACTTAGGAGAATTAAGATGCCTAGGTTAGAGGTTCATGGTTGTGGTGATATATTTACTGAAGGTGATGAGGTGTTAAGTCTTGGCTGGTGGTGGTGATGATGATGATGGTGATGATGATGATGATGATGATGATGATACAATAATAATATTAATGACATTTCAACAACAACAACTTTACTACTACTACTACTACTACTACTACAGTAACAATAACAACAACAATACTACTACTACTACTATTAAATAACACACAATAACCGAATCAAAAATAACAATAACGAGACAGAACAAAACATTCAATATATCCAAATTACCAAACAAAACAAAAACAAAAAAACAAACGAACAAAGAAACAAACAAGAACACCAGACACGAAGACTTAGACGGTTCGACAGGTGAGACAACGACCCCCAACACCTGTGATATATAATTAGCACATTATTCAGGTAAGAGAGTGGACAGGTAAAATTATATCATTACACCTTGATGTATTTTCCTAATTAACATAAGGTAAGATGATTAGGTTAGGTTAGGTTAGGTTAGGTTAGGTTAGGTTAGGTTAGGTTAGGTTAAGTAGTGACTTTTACTGTGAGATTATTGAATATGACAGAGGGTTTCATATACCAGTTGTGACTTAATTAATAGAGCAAGGGTCTCTCTCTCTCTCTCTCTCTCTCAGGACCTTAGCAAGAGCAAGATCATCGACACATTTTGTGGATATTGATGCATTTTTGAAGAGTCCCCATGTATGTATGTATGTATGCAGGTACAGTAGGTATGTATGTATGTATGTATGTATGTATGTATGGTGTGAATGCCAACATATGCCAATGATCAATCACACGTAACGAGGAGGAAAAATATTCATCATGAGGAGGACAAACGATGTGTAACTTCAGACAGGTGTAATCAGCTATGACGACCAGGAAGAATACCATCTATCAACAAAGAGGGAGGACAGGAGGATGGAGGAGAAGAGGGAAGGAGGAGGAGGGAGAGGGAGGGAGAGAGGGAGGGTGAGGGAGGGTGGGTGAGGGAGAGAGGGAGGGAGGGTGAGGGAGGGAGGGTGAAGGAGGGAGGGTGAGGGAGTGAGGGTGAGGGAGAGAGGGAGGGTGAGGGAGGGTGAGGGAGAGAGGGAGAGTGAGGGAGGGAGTGAGGGAGGGAGGGCGAGGGGGTGAGGGAGTGAGGGTGAGGGAGGGAGGGTGAGGGAGGAAGGGTGAGGGAGAGAGGGAGAGTGAGGGAGGGAGGGAGGGTGAGGGAGAGATGGAGGGTGAGGGAGGGAGGGTGAGGGAGGAAGGGTGAGGGAGAGAGGGAGGGTACCAGATGCCGCTACCAAACACTATTAAGAGTTTGGTGATCCATCATTGCCTGGGGTCACCTCCGCCACAACACTTCATATTACACACACCAAATTAATCCTCTCCTTCAAGATACCGCAATATATCAGATAACGATATACCTACCTACCTACCTAACTAAGGGAGGAAGAGAAGGGAGGAAAGGGAAGGGAGAAATGAAGTGAGAGGGAGGGAGGGAGGCTGCTCAATCCAAGATGGAGTTTACAGACTTCTTTCTTCACTCTATCACCCAGTTTATTTATCGTTCTTCCATCTTTATTTCCTTCCCCTTCTTCCAGTTCATAGTCCTCTCTCTAACATTCCTTCCTTCCTTCCTCCTTCTCTCCTCTTCTTCCACCTTCATCCCACAGCACCTAACCCCTCCAATTAGTAGACCCCATCCTTCCTAGACCCATCCTTCCTAGACCCATCCTTCTTAGCCCCATCCTTCTTAGCCCCGTCCTTCCTAGCCCCAACATCCTAGCCTCATCCTCACCACATAAGACACAACACACCCTTCCTCCAACACAACACACCTTTCCTCCAACACAGCACTCCCTTCCTCCAACACAACACTCCCTTCCTCCAACACAACACACCTTTCCTCCAACACAGCACTCCCTTCCTCCAACACAACACTCCCTTCCTCCAACACAACACACCTTTCCTCCAACACAACACACCTTTCCTCCAACACAACACACCCTTCCTCCAACACAACACACCCTTCCTCCAACACAACACACCTTTCCTCCAACACAACACTCCCTTCCTCCAACACAACACACCTTTCCTCCAACACAACACACCTTTCCTCCAACACAACACGTCGTCACTCCAACATGATCCGACAAATTAGGACAGGTGGGGCACAAGGCAAGGCGGGCAGCAAGGAGTTGGACAAAATTGGACTCATCTCCGGAATACTAAAGCGACTCCTACTCCAGCCATTCTCTCCTCCACGACACGTCTGGAGGTAGAACGACAAGGGCTTCTTCACTCTCCCTCCACGACACGTCTCTCTGCTCTTTCCTTGATCACTCGACGACACCACCTACCTGTACGTCTGGAGGAGAGATGAAGTGTTTGTTCACGACGAGAAGTGACAGAGTCTGAGCATCTCTCTCTCTCTCTCTCTCTCTCTCTCTCTCTCTCTCTCTCTCTCTCTCTCTCCTTCCCTTTTATCTGCACCAGCAACTGTTGTCGTTCGCGTCTGGATCCGGTTTGACAGTCTGAATCCGAAGCTCACAAAGATTGGTTTGTTTTGGTTCTTCAACGTGACTCGGGGATAAGCGAGAGTATCAAGTTACGGTACAGTCTCAGACCAGAAAGAATACCATATTTAGGTCGTGATCTTTGTGTCGTAGTGAAGATAAGTCAGTTTTAACACCTTCTCGTAAATCCAGTTAAGGCACAAAACATTTAACGTAAGGATGTCTGATATTATGCCTTAACTCTCACTGCTGCCACTCTCTTCAAGTCTGCCATCTTCACCTGCTCCCTTCTCCCTCCCTCCCTCCTCTCTCACCACCACCACCTCCCCCCCCCCTACTCCCCTCCCCCTCTCCAACACCCCCCACCCCTCTCTAGAAGGTGTGGGTGTACAGGCAGTAATAACAGAAGAGTACTAGAGGCAACTGAAGTACTTACCTAAAGTTACTTAATTACGTTACCTGAGACCACCTGCGGCATCATGGCTCCCACGGCAAGATAGTAGGAGGATGATGGATAGGGGGGAAAGACAGGGGAAGAATTTGGAGGGATAGGGGAAGAATTTGGGGGGAAGGGAAGAAGTAGGGGGAGGATAGTGGATAAAGGGAGAATGAGAGAGGAAGAATAGTGGATAGGGAGATAATAGAGGGAATTTGGGGAAAGAGAAGAGGATAGGGAAGAGGATAGGGAGAGATGTTGGGGTAGATAAGAGAAATATAGGGGAGAATTGGGGAAATGGAAGAAAAATTAGGGAGAATTTGAGGAAAATCGAACAGGATAAGAGAAAGAAGAAGAATGTCAGAGGATAGGAAATAGATAAAGGGAGAACTGGAGGAAAGAAAAGATAACAAAGGGAGGAAGAGGAGGAGGAGGAGGTAGGAGTGAGTTGGCAGGATGATAGGATGGGAAAAGGAAGGAAGAAGATAGAAAGAAAATAAAAAAAAAAAATGTGGGAAGGAAGAGAGTGGAGAGAAACGAAGAGGATAAGAGGAGAGGATAGAGGAAGGACAAAGGATATATAAAGGAATGAAGAACAGAAGAGTTGAAGAGGAAGAAAAAAACAACATCTGTCAACCTCAAAGAAAAAAACAAACAAACAAACAAACAAGTCACTGAAATCTCTACCATCTACTAGGCCTACATCTACAAAATCTACCATCTACTAGGCCTACATCTACAAAATCTACCATCTACTAGGCCTACATCTACAAAATCTACCATCTACTAGGCCTACATCTACAAAATCTACCATCTACTAGGCCTACATCTGCAAAATCTACCTCCATCAGGCCTACATCTACAAAATCTACCATCTACTAGGCCTATATCTACAAAATATACCATCTACTAGGCCTACATCTACAAAATCTACCATCTACTAGGCCTACATCTACAAAATCTACCTCCATCAGGCCTACATCTACAAAATCTACCATCTACTAGGCCTATATCTACAAAATCTACCTCCATCAGGCCTACATCTACAAAATCTACCTCCCACTAGGCCTACATCTACAGTCATTCCACCTAACCACTCTATTTACCATCTATATTCATCTCTTCTTTTCGTAAATAATATATGAAAGTTTATTCAGAAAATTACAATATAAACAGTATATCACAGTTGGGTAGATGTGTGTGTGTGTGTGTGTGAGAGAGAGAGAGAGAGAGAGAGAGAGAGAGAGAGAGAGAGAGAGAGAGAGAGAGAGAGAGAGAGAGAGAGAGAGAGCACACAAGACCTGATAGCATTTTGATCAAACTTTCTCACTGTGTTTGGATTCTGTGTTTGTTTTTGTGATACGGGGATGGTAACCGTGTTTTTTTTGGGGGGGTCCTCACACACACACACACACACACACACACACACACACACACACACACACACACACACACACACACACCGCGCATCAACACAACAAAAGCTGATGTAAAAGTCCTTCACAAATTAGCCTGGCATAATTACCTGGCGTCTCCACTTTTAATACTCCTCTTTTTCCCACCTGGAACTATACCCCACCCTGAGGTGCTCTTAAACCACCCATGAACGTTACCTTGATAGGCAGTTGAGGTGTGTGTGTGTGTGTGTGTGATGCAAATACAAATAAACCCGAATTCTTGCAGTAGTTCTTCCACTATAAGATATTGTGTTGAGTTTCTTGCACTGGACGGAAACAATTCAGTATTTCAGTTTATGTTGCCAGATGTAATTGATAAAGACCAGAGAGTTTTACCGCTCTCAGAGCCATTAAGTTAGTAGCGATGTGATAATATTTCGTAAGAAGCCAAAAGGAGGAGAGGTCATGGCGGAGGCTCTCCTGGGAATAGCAACATCCAATTAGCATTAAGAGCCAGCACGGTGCTATGTAGCCGTGGCCACAGCATTAGGAGAGGAGGAGACCGAGGCTCTCCTGGGAACAAAAATCACCTAAGTATATAGCATGAGCCTACACGGTGCTATGTCATCCAGACAAGAGCAGGAGGTGAGGACGTGGGGGAAGCTTTCCTGGAATAAAAACTTTACTTGACATAATAGCGGGCTATCAAAGCTGTCATAAAGATAATGGCGGACATTACGGCAGCTGATGGCTCTGCACACTACGCAGAGCCTGTGGTCTGAGAGAGAGAGAGAGAGAGAGAGAGAGAGAGAGAGAGAGAGAGAGAGAGAGAGAGATCCACAACACCTACCATACTTCCTCCACATTCCCTCACCAACCTACTCAGGATATAAGTTGTACATAACCAAAGCCAACATGACAATACCAACCGGAATAACTCAAAGAAACGATCCAATAAAAATAGGACGAGAAAATTATGTAATAGTTATCAAATGGCATATAATTCAAGATTCCTCATTCATCTTTATTGATTCTTATTTAACTATTTATAATATAGCTGTCAGGTGTGAGGTTATCTGTCGTGTCCATTTGACGAGGGATAGACCACAGGTGTTATAAGCGTATTCCCATTGAAGTCCTTGGTATAGTTAGGGGGAGGGGTAGGGGGGGGGGATGGGGATGGGGAGAAGGGGGAGAAGGAGAAAGAGAGGGAGGGGAAGGGGGAAGAAGGGAGAAAGAGAGAGAGAGAGAAAGAAGGAAGAAGAAGGGGGTAGTACTAATCAATAGCATTAAACTTAGAAAATCCCAAAAATTACATAACATATACAAAAAAAAACGAATTTTATTTCTACTAATTAAAACAATCCATGAATCAGTAATACAATAAACCCCCCTCAAAAGAACCCTTCTCCTCTCTTCATATATCTTTATCAGTTATGTAAATTCCATTTTAATCCCACCCCGTTTGATGTTAATACTGTCATCAATATTCCTCTCTCCTTTGTGGTGGTTGAGAAGAAAGTGTAATTTTTGTCTGGCATCGTAAACCAAGTACAAGGATATTATGTTCACCGCCCGCCGCCCGCCCCATAGTGTTTTAATTATTCAGATCCTTAATCCTTACAGAGGTTGATGTAGGATATCCATGATGAAAGACTGTCTTGGAAACGTAACAGACAGACAGATAAATAGATAGCAAGAGAGATGGACAGGTAGACAGGAAGACAGAAAGGCATACAAAGACATGTAGACTGTAAGACAGATAAAAACACGAAAAACAACAAAACAGATAAAGACAGGCAGACAGACAGACACACACACACAAACACAACGTAAACACCTAGAAAAAGTGGAAAAGAGGGCACGCAAGATTATTCTCTCCCGTTCCTACTCCACATATCACGAAGCGCTCAACACACTGACCCTCTCGGCTCTCTCTGACCATCACCACGACCTCATCTGCAAATTTGGTGAGAAGCTTCTGCACCATCCTCGACACCGGCTCCTACTACCACCCGAGATCCCTCGTCCGCGAATTGTTATTTGACACCACAACCGCATCCAGCCCATACGTGCACGAACTGATCGCTATAAGAACAGCCCAGTCCCAACCATTGTAAAAATTATCAATAACTTGTAATCAACCAGTGTATTCACACCCAGTCAATCTTACCTTTTTCCATTGTCACTATGTTGAAATGCCCTGTAGTATGACCTTCTCCCCACCTAGTTATTATATATCATATTTGTATCACTTATGTTACTTGTATATTATTTGTCAATCAAGAGACCCATTCCCCAATTATGTAACTGTATATTTTCAATCTTCTGGCTGCCATGCTCTTTCAATAAACCGTTAATTATTATTATTTTTACAAACACACACACACACACACATGTTTATAGAACAACATATAATGTGTGTGTGTGTGTGTGTGTGTGTGTGTGTGAGGTCACTTGTACACTACCGCGGTGAGATCAAAGACCATGACGCCACAGTAACTCACTCAGTCGCCCTCACCTTCCTAATTGGTCCAAATGATGATGCCAGGTCCACCGTGTGTGTGTGTGTGTGTGTGTGTGTGTGACATAGACCTAGACCATGAGAAGAGAAACATGAAGAACAATACGATAAACAAAGAAAATAAGAAGAGGAAGAACAAGAACAAGAAATAAAGAAGAACAAAAACAAAACAATTACAAAAGAAAAGTTGAGGAAGAACAATAAGAACAAGGTAGATAAGAATATGAAGAACAAGAACAAGGAGAAGAAAAAAAGTTTGTATAAAAGACTTAAGTGTAGGAGTCCTCTTCATAATGAACAAAGTCTTAATTGGTTTTGTGGGAAAAGTCTGTGTAATGTTGTGTGTGTTAAAATACACACACACACACACACACACACACACACACTACTCTGCCAACTCCACAATCCTTCTCCCTCTCCTGCTGTCATCCGCCCTTCACTCTCTTCCAGATCTCTTTTCACGGTGTTTATCCATCTTGCTTTTGGTCTAACTTTCCACGTTCTCCTCCTCCTCCTACGTTAGCCCTCCCACCATCTTTCTTCTCTATTCCACCTCCCACACCCTTCCTGTCACCCCCCTCCTCCTCACCCCCCTCACACCCTCCCTTCTCTTCCTTCCCCACCTCTGCCTCCCACACCCCCCACCTTCTCCTCCTCCACCTCTACCTGCCCTCTCCTCATCCTCCCACGCCCCCCCTTCTCCTTCTACCTCCCTCTCCTCCTTCAACACCTCCCACAACTAACAGCCTCTCCAGGTACTGTAAAGGAATATGTTATTCTTTTATTAATAACATAATATTTTTTTTCCTATTCGACAGTGGCAGCTTCAGCATTTTAGGCACATTCTCAGCTAGAGTCAACAGTGGCCAGACCTGATGGGGTGTGTGTGTGTGTGTGTGTAATAATAATAATAATAATAATAATTAACGGTTTATTGAAGGAGCTTGGCAGCCAGAAGGCTGAAAATATACAGTTACATATTTGGGGAATGGGTTACGAATTACAAATAATATACAAGTAACATAAGTGACACAAATAAGACATATAATAACTTAGATGGGGAAAAGCTCAAACTACAGTTCATTTCAACATAGTGACAGTGTTACAGTATTACAAGTTGTTGATAATTTTTACAATGGTTGGGACTGGGCTGTTCTTATAGCGATCAGTTCGTGCACGTATGGGCTGGATGCGGTTGTGGTGTCGAACAGCAATTCTCGGACAAGGGATCTCAGGTGGTAGTAGGAGCCGGTGTCGGGGATGGTGTAGAAGCTTCTTACCAAATTTGCAGATGAGGTCGTGGTGATGGTCAGTGAGAGTCGAAAGGGTCAGTGTGTTGAGCGCTTCTTGATATGTGGAGTAGGAGGGGGAGAGAATAATCTTGCATGCCCTCTTTTGTACTTTTTCTAGGTGTTTACGTTGTGTGGCATTTAGGGAGGAAGACCAGGTGGGGGAGGCATAGGTGAGCTTGGGAAGTATGAATGTTGTGTAAACACTGAGGAGCTCGTGTGCAGGAACTCCGAGGGACTTGAGTCGGCGGAGGAGGTGGAGACGGAAACTGGAGGATTTGACAACTTCATTGATGTGTGGTTTCCAATTTAGTTTGTTGTCTATGGTGACGCCGAGGAGCTTCGTGGAATCTACAACCTGGAGTGTGTTCGGACCTAGAGTAATGGAAGGAGGTGGGACAATGTCGGAGGAGAGGTTGATGTGCATAACCATGGTCTTGGTATGGTTGATGGTGACATGGTTGTTGGTGGCCCAGTTTTGGAGACTGTTCAATAAATCCTGAAGGGCGGTATAGTTGGGAGCAGAATTGTTGACGCTGATCCCAATGGTGGAGTCGTCGACATATTTCCAGCGAGCAGGGGTTTCTCTTAGGGCATCATTGATGAGCATAAGGAAGCAGAGTGGTCCCATCTTGGTGCCTTGGGGGACGCCACAGGTGAGTGACTGAAAGGTGGAGACAGCCCCTCGGAAGCGTACAGCTTGGCGTCGGTCACTGAGGAAGTCTGTAAGCCATGGTATGAGGCTTCTTCGAAGCCCGAGGTCAATAGCTTTGTTGATGATTATATTGTGGTCGACTAGGTCGAACGCTTTAGTGAAATCAATGAAGGCGACAGCTACAGACGTTTTTCGTTTCTCGAGATGGCGGCATATGTAATCGAGAAAGCTGACAAGACAGTGAGTGATGGAGGAAGTTTTCATGTTGCCAAATTGCTGAGGGTCTACGACTCCTGCAATATCAGCATAAGCCCAGTCGAACACAAAACTTTCACAGATTAGGCTGGGTATTGGGGTGATTGCAATAGGTCGTAGCTGATTTAAGGATTGTGGGCTGGTTGACTTGGGCACTGGTGATACATAAGAGGTCTTCCAGTCAGCTGGGCATCTGGCTTGACTGAGAGAAGCATTGATGATGGAGCAGAGGGGTTTAGCAAGCTCCGGGGACAACTCCTTGAAGAGTTTCATTGGTAAGTCAATGGGGGTGGTAGAGCGTTTTAATTTTAGTTTGTCCAGGCGTTTTGCTACTTCAAATTCTTCTACTAAGTCAGTGGGAAGGGGGGCTGGTGTGTGTGTGTGTGTGTGTGTGTGTGTGTGTGTGTGTGTGTGTGTGTGTGTGTGTGCGACCCAGAGGGGGGCTTCCTTTATCCTCTAAATGACCTTATTTTCCTATCTGACCTTTTAACAGATGCTGACTGGTGAAATGGACTCCAATATAATAAGATCCTAACCTAACCTAACTTTACCCAGTCAATAGATCTTAACCTAAACTAACTTAAGTACACCTAACCTAACCTAACCTAACCTAACCTAACCTAACCTAACCTCACCTCCACACCGCCAAATGACCCACTGTCCCCCTCCCACCTCACCTCTCCTATCCTACACGTCAGAGGCAGCAGCTGCTTATGAGGCTCTGATATCCCTTAACACAGGAGCCGCATTTGTTGACACCTCGGCTACGAAAATCTGGTCTCGACATGCAAGAGCCAAAGCGACACCTGCCTAGCTTAACAAGTCGATTCACCTCCAAGAAAAAATAGTGAAGGTGACGCTAGAGCAGAGGGTTAAGGAGGTGGGGGAGTGGGAGGTGGTGGGGGAGTGGGAGGTGGTGGGGGAGGGGGTGGTGGTTGGGGAGGGGGAGGTGGGTGGGGAGGGGGTGGTGGGTGGGGAGGGGGAGGTGGGTGTGGAGGGGGAAGTGGGTGGGGAGGGGGAGGTGGGTGGGGAGGGGGAGGTGGGTGGGGAGGTGTTGTCGGTAAAATGGTTATATATCTCAGGAGGTACGAGGCCAATAAACGTCAGGTAGTAGTGTGGAGGTTAAGAGAGAGAGAGAGGAGGTTAAACGCTTGTGGAGGTGCAGTAGTGAGAGAGAGAGAGAGAGAGAGAGAGAGAGCTAAACAGACACAATTCTCTAACCTAACCTAACCTAACCTAACCTAACCTTCCCCCCAAAAAAGTTTATTAATAAAATCAAGACAATAAATAAAATCCGAGTGAAAGTTTATTGGACATTCGAAGAAGTTGACCGTCGAAAAGTTTAAAAGTATATGGATTTTTTTTTTACATATAAGATGAAAGTATAAGTAATTGTTTGTAATAGGAATGAAATATGAAAGTATTTGTCACTACAATATATATATTTTTACTTTTGAAAGACTGTATGTGAGTGAGTGATTATAAGTGAATGAATAAGACTATAAGTGAATGAATAAGAGGATAAGTGAATGAGTATTTGAGTAAGCAAGTCACTCACACACTCTAACATCTACCCCCCCGTCTCTCTATGTCTGTCTGTTTGTCTCTCACCCACCAGAAGTCTTAAGGAACTCACTGACAGCATCGAGAATCCTGTCAGCCCGATGGTGAGGTAAAAAAAACTGTCACCTGAGACATGATACCAATTTATTGCTCATGTGTCTCACTCCGGAGCTACCAACACCAACTAGAGTTATTTTTACCGTCACAAAATATCGCTCATAATTATTCACCACCTCGGGGAAATGTCAGTCTTGTCTAAGGGAAGATTTAGTTTTATGTCGGGGAAATTAGTCTTTGGTAGGGAAATTTCTATTCTTGTATTAGTCTTATGTAGGTAAATTTCCGGTCTTGTGTAGGGAAAATTTAGTCCTGTGTAGGGAAATTTCGCCTTTTGTAGGGAATTTTCCAGCTTTGTGTAGGGAAAATTTAGTCTTATGCAGGGAAAAAATAATTATTGTGCAGGGGAAAAAAGTCAGCAGTGTAGGGAAAATTCATCTATGTATAAGGATAATTTAGTGATACGTAGAGAATTTTCTATGAGGATTTATGAGTCTAGTTTCAATTTCTCCCTATATAGCTGCATCTCCCCTCCCTCCACCTATCCATCACTCACATACACCCACCTACCCACCTACCTACACCACCAACCTACACCACTACCTACACACCACCACCTACACCACCCCACCTACCTACACCACCACCTACACCACCCCACCTACCTACACCACCACCTACACTACCCACCTACACTCCACTACACCACCTACCTACTCACCCACCCACGCCCACCTACACCCCCTAGTTCACAGTGAGAAGGGCCCCTCATTAATCATTTATAGCAATTTCCGGTTCAGCCGCCGGCCCCACTGACCTCTCTATCCCCCCCTGTCTCTCTCTCTCTCTCTATCTCTATTTCTCTCTCTCTCTCTCTCTCTATTTCTTTTTATCTTTCTGTATCGTTAACTCTCTCACTATATCTTTATCTTCCAAGTTTCTGTATCTTTAATCTCTCTCTCTCGTAAAGAAACACAGAGTTAGTTAAGTCACCCCTCAACCCCATGTCCGTTTTCTCTCAGTTACCGACCCAGTTAATTATTTATTTTTTTACTGTGGATTAAATCTTAGGGTCTTATACAGTATATCCCCCTTGACCTAATACGTCAATATTCCTAAACGTTATAAAAATATACCCTCTATTTAGCGGACTATATGGAGAGGAAATTCCGTTATATCGAGGGAATATTAGATGTGAAACCTCCTTCATCTAACGAACTATACAGAGACGAAAGTATACGTTATATCGAGGGTCCGTTATACGTGATTTTATAAGGCTTTCTCTTTTGGCTGCATAGAAATATTTGGTTTAATTATATATATTTTTGTTTTGAGTATAAGAATATATCATTACGGTATACTAGAATAAATCCCTTGTGTGTTTTTGTTATTTGTTCTCTTGCTGTTGTTAATATTGTTGTTGTTATTGTAGTTGTTATTGGTACTTTTGTTACTATTGTTGTTATTGTTGTTGTTATATTTGTTGTTGCTATAGCTGTTATTATTATTATTATTATTATTATTATTATTATTATTGTTATTGTTGTCTCAGGAAAGGCTCAGGTGCCCGGCCCTCCACCAGCTCAAGAGGACCACGGCTTTTGTTGACATTTTTGTAGCTCAACAGGTGGCTTTTGTTGGGGGGGATTTTCTACCTTTTCTTAACAGGGAATATTTTACTTTAGGGAATTTTTCTTAAATTTTAGGGAAATTTTCTGTGCTTTAGGGGATTTTTGTTTTGTTTAAGGCAAATAATATGTTTTTGAGGGAAATTTTGCGCTTCCCCCTCCCTCATTTCTCTCCCTAACAACCTCCCCCCTTTTCTTTTCTCCCTCTTCACACCTTCCCTCTCTAATAAATTCTTTCCATCCCTCCCTTCCTGCCTTTCTCTCCCTCGTCTCCCTGATACCCTCCTTCTTCACTATCCCCATCTCTCTCTTTCCATCCCTCCCTTCCTGCCTTTCTCTCCCTCGTCTCCCTACAACCATCCTTCATTACCTCCCTCTCTCCCTTCTTCCTTCTCTCTCTCTCTCTCTCCTTCCCTCCCTTCCATCTTCTCACCCTACCACCTCCTACTCTCCCTTCCTCCTACTCTCTTTACCTTCTCCTTTCTCTTCCTATCTCCCTCCCTCCTCCACACACCATAAAACACGCTACATCACCATAATGCCTCACATCTCTGCTTCACATCCCTGCCTCACATCTCTGCTTCACATCCCTGCTTCACATCCCTGCCTCACATCCCTGCTTCACATCCCTGCCTCACATCCCTGCTTCACATCCCTGCCTCACATCTCTGCTTCACATCCCTGCCTCACATCTCTGCTTCACATCCCTGCCTCACATCCCTGCCTCACATCCCTGCCTCACGTACAAAAAACACACCAACACACATCTAGTCATTACCGCCCATAATTAAACTAAAGCAAATTATGTGAATTTTTAAAGTTACCCCCCAAAAAATCATCTTATTACGAAAATATGGGAGGGGAGGGGAGGGGAGGGGAGGGGAGGGGAAGGGAAGGGAAGGGGAGAGGAGGAAGTGAGCCAGTCAGTCTCTCTCTCTCTCTCTCTCCCCTTACCTACATTTCTTCCTTTGTCTCCCTCCTTCTCCTCTTCCCTCCTTTTTTTCTCCTTTCAATTCCCTCCTCCCCTCCCTACGTTTCTAATCTTCTCCTCTCTCTCTCTCTCTCTCTCTCTTTCAAACTCTCTCCTCTTCTCATCCCTCTCCTTCCCTTTTTCTCTCTGTCTTCTTCATCGTATCCTACTTGTTTATCCTCAGTCCTTCCTCCTAATACTTCCCCTCCCATTTCCTTCCTTCAAATCTCCCCTTCCACTAACTCCATTCCTTCTCTCTCCTCTCTACCTCATCCCCTCTCCTTCTCTCTCTTCCCCTCCCCTCCCCTCTCCCCCCCCCCCCTAAGTTTCCTCCCAACGAAGCGAAAATTTGATTGTTGCAAAGTTGAGTTCCAAGTGAGGGAGAAGACTGCCTCTTATCCTACCTGAGAGAACCTGAGAGACGAGAGGAAGAGACTAGGGAGGAGAGGGGAGAGAGAGGGTAGGGGAGGTAGGTGGGGGGAAAGAGAGGTGAGGGGGAAGAGAGAGAGAGAGAGAGAGAGAGAGAGAGAGAGAGAGAGAGAGAGGTAAAGTCTCTATTAGATGAAGCACCACAGCGTTTCCAATTCACTAATTAAAACACCTGGCTGTATGTATGTATGTATGTATGTATGTATAGCTGTCTGTCTGTTTTGAAGAGATTAGCACACACACACACACACACACACACACACACACACAAATCTTTAATCGGAGTTCGTCTTAACCCTTTGAAAAGCTGATCTTGTAAAGCTCTCTCTCTCTCTCTCTCTCTCTCTCTCTCTCTCTCTCTCTCTCCATCATTCTCTTTTTTTCTCTCTATTCCCCCATGTGCCTCACTCATTCTCTCACTATGACTCTTATCTCTCTCTCACTCACAAATATTTCTCACATTTTCTCCCTATCTCAGTCTTCTTGTTTTTCTTCTAATTCATTTTCTATTATTCTTATTTCCTCAGTGTCCTTTATTTATTTTCCTCTCTCTCTCTCTCTCTCTCTCTCTCTCTCTCTCTCTCTTCTACCCCTCTCCCTCCCTTCCTACATTCTCACCAAAATTACATTACAATTTGACAGCATTTAATAACACACCTTTTAGTTTATGTTATAATTGAGAGAGAGAGAGAGAGAGAGAGAGAGAGAGAGAGAGAGAGAGAGAGAGAGAGAGAGAATAATCCTTACGTAACAATTGCAGTAATTTTTTTTTATTAATTACATTTTAAAATAATTACCATCGTATATATATTTAATTTTTGGATAAATAATAATAATAATAATAATAATAATAATAATAATAATAATAATAATAAAATGTAATTGTGAGTATTAAAAGCCCCTCAGTTAGTCTTCTCTCTCTCTCTCTCTCTCTCTCTCTCTCTCTCTCTCTCTCTCTCTCTCTGTCCCTACACCTGTCAATAAAAAAAACAATATCACACCCACACAGGTAATCAACACACAATTACTAACACACTAATTAGGACACTCTTCACATAACAATTTTTTGCTTCCACTCAACTAATTTTAGAGACATTATTTATTTCCCTTCAATAGATGACTATAACCGCGTAAAAAAAAATTCCCACGTAAATACTATGATATTTTTACAGCGTAGATAAAGGTGTATTTTTTTCAAGTAAATACGGCTGAAAATAACCTCGTGAAGATATTGCTTGAAAATTCTACTGCGAACTTTCCATTTTTTACGAAATGAAAAATTCTTCTTTGAAATTTTTCCGCTACAAATATTTTCCCGCTAAAGTTCGTCAAGAGAAAGAATAAAAAAAATCGAGAATTTACCAGCAGAAGTAAATTTCGTGAAGATTTTACCGGGGAAAAATGTACTTCTTGGACTTTCTTCCCCGCAATAATAGTTTCCCTAACTTTTTTCCTCCTATAAAAACATTTTCTTTTCTTCTTCTTATTTCGACACTCTGTTTCTCTTTCTCTTTCTCTACTTGTTTGAAAATCTCGCTTTTTTATTCAGTCTCTTCCTCCTTCTCTCTCTCTCCTTTCTTTACCTATTTAAAACTTTCGCTTTTTCATTCGTTCTCTCTCCCTCTTCCCCCTTTATCTCCCTCTCCTCCCCCCTTCTCCCTCTTCCTCCTCCAAGCCACCAATCACATCCTCTAAAAATACCCGCGTCAGATAACACCCAACCACGAAAATACATACGAAAACAAAACAGATAAAAGAGAGGAGAGGAAAACTGATGAAAACGGACAACGTGAAATGTCAGAGGAGAGCTTCAGTACTGGTAGGAGCAGGAGGCAGGTCAGTGAAAGGTGAGAGGTCATAAGGGAGGTAAGGAGAGGTCAGAGGTTATGGGGAAGGTAGGGAGAGGTCAGAGATTAGGTAGAGTGATGATAGGGAGGTAAGGGGAGGTCAGAGGTCAAGTACGGTGATGCATGGGGGAGGTATGGAGAGGTCAGGTAGGGTGATGTATGTGGGGTAAGATCAACGAGGGGTCAGAAGTCACAGGGTATAGTGGGGTGGCGAGGGGAAGGTGAGGTTAGGTTAGGTTAGGTTAGGTTAGGTAAAAATCTGCAAGGTGAGGGGAAAGTCAGGAGGCAACAGTACTTATCAATGGACGAATCGGAAGCTGACGAGATATAACAGTACCAACAGTAGTAACAGGTCAACCACCACGACCACAACCACCAACCATCACCAACTACTACCATAACAACCACCACTAACACCACCAACGCCTACCACCACTTCCAATCACCACCACGAACAATCACCAACCACCAACCACCACCACTACAACCACCACAACCACCACTAAGGAGGCAGCAGAAGGGCAAGCAGTCAAGTGGCAGCAGCAGCATAACTGAAGGGTGAGGTGACCGTGACCAAGTGGCCGCTACCACCATCGGCCTCCACCTCTTGAAGGAGTCATCAAGGGCCAGTTAGTGGGCATTAAACTCCACCTGCAAGAACACCTGGAGGAGCACTTACCTGGTGGATATATTCCTGGAGGAGCACTTACCTGGGGGATATATACCTGGAGGAGCACTTACCTGGTGGATATATTCCTGGAGGAGCGCTTACCTGGGGGATATATACCTGGAGGAGCACTTACCTGGGGGATATATTCCTGGAGGAGCGCTTACCTGGGGGATATATACCTGGAGGAGCACTTACCTGGGGGATATATATACCTGGAGGAGCGCTTACCTGGGGGATATATATATACCTGGAGGAGCACTTACTTGGGGGATATATAGCTTCAGGAGCACTTACCTGGGACTAAATCTACCTGAGAGTATAACCCAAGCTACCCACGCTTCATACTTACCCTGAGCCTCTGACAGGATCCCTTCAACTGCCTATAATATAGTAGACGGACCCCTTCAACTACCTATGATAGAGTAGACGGACCCCTTCAACTAACCTATAATAGAGTAGACGGACCCCTTCAACTAACCTATAATCGAGTAAACGGACCCCTTCAACTAACCTATAATCGAGTAGACGGACCCCTTCAACTACCTATGATAGAGTAAACGGACCCCTTCAACTACCTATAATCCAGGACTCATTAAATTCTTTCACGCCATAATCCCCTCTCCTCACCCCCCCCCCCCCTCCATCATCCACTTGAGGTGTTGCTACGCGTGTCAGGATAAGGGGAGGAGGGGGCGGGGAGAAGAAGGGGAAGGGGAAGAAGAGGAGGGGGAAGAAGGGGGAAGGGAAAGAAGGGGAGGGGGAGGGAAGGGAAACTTTTGAAGGGAGTTGTCTGTTGATTAAGGTCAGCTGGTAGTGGTGGTTAGTGTGGTTGGTGGTGGTAGTAATGGTTGGTATGGATGGTGGTGGTGGTGGTGGTAGTTAGTGGTGATTGGTAGTAGTGGTTAGTATGGGTGGTAATGGTGGTAGTTTGGGGTGATGGTAGTGGTAGGTGGTGGTGGTGGTGGTGGTGGTGGGTGGTGGTAGGCGGTGGCTGGTGGTGGTGGGTGGTGGTAGGCGGTGGCTGGTGGTGGTGGTAGTGGTGGGAATGATAGTAAATGGCGCTGTGTTATACAGTGTGATGACGTGTTGTGATAAATAGTATTGTTTTCGTTCTGTAATGAATCTTGTGCAGTGGCTAGTCTTGCTGTGTTAATGAGTGGGGTGCTGTGTTAGCGAGTGGGGTGCTGTGCTAGCGAGTGGGGTGCTGTGTTAGTGAGTGGAGTGCTATGTTAGCGAGTGGGGTGCTGTGCTAGCGAGTGGGGTGCTGTGTTAATGAGTGGGGTGCTGTGTTAGCGAGTGGGGTGCTGTGCTAGTGAGTGGGGTGCTGTGTTAATGAGTGGGGTGCTGTGTTAGCGAGTGGGGTGCTGTGCTAGCGAGTGGGGTGCTGTGCTAGCGAGTGGGGTGCTGTGCTAGCGAGTGGGGTGCTATGTTAGCGAGTGGGGTGCTGTGCTAGCGAGTGGGGTGCTGTGTTAGTGAGTGGGGTGCTATGTTAGCGAGTGGGGTGCTGTGTTAGTGAGTGGGGTGCTATGTTAGCGAGTGGGGTGCTGTGTTAGTGAGTGGGGTGCTGTGTTACTGTCAATAAATACCGTAAGCTCCCTCAGAATCACCTAAACCCGGGCATTTAAAAACCTGTCAACGGGAAAATCCATCTAAATTGGTATATATTTTTTATACCGAAACTTACAACGTAAAAGTGACAAAAAAATTGAAAAATCTAACGTACGATGATGATTCTAAACAAACACAAACACTCACACACACACACACACACACACACACACAAACACACACACACACACACACACACTAGTTAAACACAAATATACCAACTATAAACATTAATAAAACTCAACATATATAAACACAATACTCCTGCCTGTAGTATATATTTCATAATTTCTGTAATAGTTATTATTGAACACTACAGCCAAGCATAACATTTTTATAAGTTTTTCATTCACACCCCCCCCCTCTCTAAAAAATAAAAAAAATATTAATCTCTATATACTTTTAATAAATCTCTAAAAGTATAATGAGTTTCATATATCTTTTCATAACACTTAACACAGCAAGAGATACATTTCATCTAAGTATTTCCCTCTCATAAACGTATTCTAATATTCAACACTTTGGTTAAATTCGTATATATCTTTCAGTAATTCAGTAAGGTATATTTCAGTGTGTAGTTTACATCAGGATATGTGTAATAAGTATCATGGTAACGGGATATACAGAGAGGCACACACCTGGAGACTTTTTTTTTCACTAATTGCCAAGTGTGTTGAGGTAATTACTGACCTGCAACACACCTGGATTTTGGGGTTATACGTTGGCATGGTATTGATTTTTATGACTACACACACACACACACACACACACACACACACACACACACACACACACCATCATGGCACCCCTACCCTTGACATGACCCTTAAAACTAACCATTTGTTCAATATACCACAAAATAAAAAGAGTCCAGTTGTACTTTTGTGTGACCTTTAACCTTTCACTGTTAAGGTCCACGAATGAGAAAAGATAAAAAAAAAAAAAATTATCCGTAAAAGGAAATACGATTACGAGCGTTGTTAATACCTTGTACAGAATCTGGCACCCAAACTCGTCACCAACGTCAGTGTGAGCTATCAATTGGTGCCACTTAGGTGTTAACTGGCATCCTTTGGTAGCAGATGGCTCTCTCTCTCTCTCTCTCTCTCTCTCTCTCTCTCTCTCTCTCTCTCTCTCTCTCTCTCTCTCTCTCCTCTCAGTGTACCTGTTCAACACACTCTCTCTCTCTCCTCTCAGTGCACCTGTTCAACACACTCTCTCTCTCCTCTCAGTGCACCTGTTCAACACACTCTCTCTCTCCTCTCAGTGCACCTGTCCAACACACTCTCTCTCTCTCCTCTCAGTGTACCTGTTCAACACACTCTCTCTCTCTCCTCTCAGTGCACCTGTTCAACACACTCTCTCTCTCCTCTCAGTGCACCTGTTCAACACACTCTCTCTCTCCTCTCAGTGCACCTGTCCAACACACTCTCTCTCTCTCCTCTCAGTGTACCTGTTCAACACACTCTCTCTCTCTCCTCTCAGTGCACCTGTTCAACACACTCTCTCTCTCCTCTCAGTGCACCTGTTCAACACACTCTCTCTCTCCTCTCAGTGCACCTGTTCAACACACTCTCTCTCTCCTCTCAGTGCACCTGTTCAACACACTCTCTCTCTCCTCTCAGTGCACCTGTTCAACACTCTCTCTCTCCTTTTCCCCTCATACCTTTTTCATCTATTACACTCCCCTCCTGTGACTCTAAACACACACACGACTTACACATTAAGACCTTGCTCCCCTCTCCCCTCTCCTGACTCCTCTCCCCTCCCTTCTCCCCTCACCTGACCCCTCCCTTCTCCCCTCACCTGACCCCTCTTTACTCCCCTCACCTGACCTCACTCCCCTCTCCCATCTTCCCCTCATCATCCGCATTCACTTCTTCTCTACGCTCTCCCCTCTTCCTCCCCTACTCTCATTCACCGTTCATGTCCTCCTTCCTCGCCTCCCCTTCTCCTCCTCACCTCTCATCCTCTCCTCCTCTCCCACTCACCTCCCCTCCCCACTCACGACCAGCCAGCAGCCGGTTTGGTCCGCCACCTTTGACAGGGAAACCTGGCAAGTCGCTTATCAGCCTCTTGACAGTGTCCTCTTAGTGCTAGGAGGGGAAGGGGACTGGGGGGAGGGGAAGGGGGCTAGGGAGAGGGCTGGGGAGGAGGCGAGGGGGGCTGGGGAGGAGCGGAAGGGGGCTGGAGAGAAGGGGAGGAGAGTTGGGGAGGGGGAACAGGTGGGAGACGTGACAAAAGGACTGAGGGTTTTAGAACCATCCTTCAGCAGGTTCCAGCCCTCCTTCCTCCTGCTGGTGGTGGTGGTTGTGGTGGTGGTGGTGGTTGTAACAGTGGTGGTGATGGTGGTGGTTGTAACTGGTGGTGATGGTGGTGGTTGTAACAGTGGTGGTGATGGTGGTGGTTGTAACTGGTGGTGATGGTGGTGGTTGTAACAGTGGTGGTGATGGTGGTGGTTGTAACAGTGGTGGTGATGGTGGTGGTTGTAACTGGTGGTGATGGTGGTGGTTGCAACAGTGATGGTGATGGTGGTGGTTGTAACTGGTGGTGATGGTGGTGGTTGTAACAGTGGTGGTGGTGGTGGTGGTGGTTGTAACAGTGGTGGTGGTGGTGATGGTGGTTGTAACAGTGGTGGTGGTGGTGATGGTGGTTGTAACAGTGGTGGTGATGGTGGTGGTTGTAACAGTGGTGGTGACCGTATTGGTAGTGACAGTGACGATAGTGATTTAAGGTTGTAACGTAACCAATGCACAGAATCTTTTTGTAAGCCACTAAACCTATTAAACATCAATATAATTACAATTAAAATCAATAAAAAGGTTTAAGTAAGTTAATATCAGTATAAAGTATAAGTGTAAAGTAGAGATACACACCAGAAGAATGTTGTAAGTAAGGCTTTGACCCAGCAACTTAAGAATCCAGTTTCCTCTGTAAGCTGACGTGACTCCCTACCATTGCCTCCGGGCTGAACCAGCTGCTTATGAAAAGGACAAAAAATGAACCCCCAAATTTGTCATCATCTGCTTTCGTGAGGAGCGTGTGGTGGAGCGTGGGTCAGGGGTACAGTGAGGAGCGTGTGATGGAGAGTGGGTCAGGGGTGCAATGAGGAGCGTGTGATGGAGCGTGGGTCAGGGGTACAGTGAGGAGCGTGTGGTGGAGCGTGGGTCAGGGGTACAGTGAGGAGCGTGTGATGGAGCGTGGGTCAGGTCGTAGGTCGGAGTTGTGGGTCAGGGTTGCAAATGCCAGATAGTTTATGGGATAACTTGACCTTCTAATACAGTGTTACAAACGCTGGGTTCGTCGCCACTTACTGAAACAATTAAAACTTCTTGAGTCATTTAGTTCGGCCGAGAGAGAGAGAGAGAGAGAGAGAGAGAGAGAGAGAGAGAGAGAGAGAGAGAGAGAGAGAGAGAGAGAGAGAGAGAGAGACCTCTACGTACCCCCACACACGCAACACCCCCACACACTCAACACCCACACACACACTCAACACCCACACACACACACTCAACACCCCCACGCACACTCAACACCCCCACACACGCAACACCCCCACACACTCAACACCCCCACACACTCAACACCCACACACACTCAACACCCACACACACTCAACACCCACACACACTCAACACCCACACACACTCAACACCCCCACACACACTCAACACCCCCACACACTCAACACCCCCCCCCTTCAACACCCCACACACTCACACGGGCTCTCATAAAGCTATCAAAGAGACTCATAACACCCTGGCCGAGCATTATAATTTTAATGCCTTGTAAAACTGGGCAACCCAATTGTGTCTGAGGGGAGAGGGGAAGTAGGGGGAGGGGAGAGGTTGAGAGAGAGGGGAAGGAGAGGTGGGGGGGGGGGGACGTCATGGAGCAAGGGGTGAGGGGAGGTGGGTAAGGGAAAGACACGTACGAGAGAGAGAGAGAGAGAGAGAGAGAGAGAGAGAGAGAGAGAGAGAGAGAGAGAGAGAGAGAGAGAGAGAGAGAGAGAGTAGGGAAGGAGAAAGTGGAAGATTAGGGAGGAAGAGGGAGTGGACAAGGAAGGAAAGGAAGGAAGGAAGGAAGGAAGGCAGGAAGGAAGGAAGGAAGGAGACGAAAGAGGGAAAAGGGAAACGAAGACAGAGAGAGAGAGAGAGAGGTACAGAAAAGAATGAAGGATGAGGGATAACGCAAGAGAGAGGAGCAGGAGGAAGAAAATGAAGAAGAAGAGGAAGAACAAGAGAAAGAGGGCAGTAGGAAGAGGAGAAAAAGAGGGATAAAGAGTAGGAAGATGATGATGATGATGAAGAGGAGATAAGAAAAGAGGAAGAAGAGAAAGAAAGAGGGAGAAAGAGGGGAGAAGGGGGAGAAAAAGAAGGAGAAATAGGAGAGAGAGAAAGAGAGAAAGTGAGAGAAAGAAGAGAAAGAGGAGAGAAAGAGAGAGAAATATCTGCTAACGAAGATAAAGGTATACAGGTCCTCATCTATGGACAGCTAATTACCAAATATAATCATAAATAAAATTACTAATTACCCCCACAGTAAAAAGTAATTAGCCTGATGTAAGAAAATGTAATTAGCCGGATGTAAAATAGCGTTCAAGTTATTCGGTAATTACTCTCTTTCTCTCTCTTATCTTAGCTCGTAATTACATTTCTGGGATGTCTTTCTCTGTCTCTCTCACACACACACACACACACACACACACATTTTTTAATTTATATTTTTACTATTACATTTTGAAACACGTGTTGTTCAATTACATATCGTGTTCCGCCAAATTAAAAATTACTCAAACCTAACAAACTAGCAATTATTTATCCCCGCCAAATGAATAATTATTAACTGTCGCTAAATTAACAAACACTCGTGTACTGTCAAATCATAAACATACTTATATCCCGCCAAATGAGCAGGCACTGATTTCACGCCAAATTAGTATTTTTTTATTTATCACCAAATTAACAAACACTATGCCTCGCCAAATGAATATCATATTTACTGATACCTCGCCAAATGAATCCTCACCAAAGTTATCACTGCTTTTTTGCCTCGTCATATTACTAACTACCAACCTGTCGTCAAATTAAAAAAAATACTCATATCTAGTCAAAATAACAATTATTTATCCACGCCAAATTAAATATTTCTGAAGATAATCGCCAAATTCCCGTCTCTTTCCATTAATCCAAAATACCAAACCAGGTGTACTCCAGGTGAGATGAGTCATTAACCTGGAGCAAAGGTTAAACACTGTCCACGGAGTCGTTCACAGGTGTAAGTTGACGACACTGTCTCCTGAATATTGCCTCTGTGTGTGTGTGTGTGTGTGTGTGTGTGTGTGTGTGTACAAGGGTAAAGATTTATAATATGCTAATATATATACGATATATTTAGGAACAAAGAAGGGGGAAGGGAAGAGAGGAAGATGAAAAAGGGAAAGGGGAAGAGAAGAAAAGGGGGAAGAAGGACGGGGCAGATGAGATGTAAGGGTAGAAAGAGGAAAGGAGGAAGAAGGGTAGAAAATGATATAGGGAAGAGGGAAACAAGGGGAAGAAGAGGAAAGGTGGAAGAGGAGGTAAGGAAAAGAAGAGGAAATGAGGAAGAAAACGGAAGCAGAAGAGAAGAAGTGGTCAATACGCACTCATACGCATCGCCTCTACGCATCAGCAACATACATCTTGGCGTAAGTTCACAGCAAAACCCTCAACAAGAATCAGTATCACCAGCCCTCATATCACCAGCCCTCATATCACCAGCCCTCATATCACCAGCCCTCATATCACCAGCCCTCATATCACCAGCCCTCATATCACCAGCCCTAATATCACCAGCCCTCATATCACCAGCCCTCATATCACCAGCCCTCATACCACCAGCCCTAATATCACCAGCCCTCATATCACCAGCCCTCATATCACCAGCCCTCATATCACCAGCCCTCATAAACACCCACTCAACCTAAAGAAAACCAAATAACAGAAACCCACCCCCCCACGACACACACTGACCCCCCACCGCCCCCCACGACACACACTGACCCCCCCACCGCCCCCCCTCCTCCCACCCCCCGTAATAACACCTTGAGCCAAACAATAACAACAACAACACTAAATAGGTCGTATACATCCCCCTTTATAGGCTAACCCCCACCCCTCCCCCCCTCCCCATTATAGGTGAGACCCCCCTCCCCCACCCCTTAAATCACGACCTTATGAGAGATATATATATATAGGGCGTATATCCTGTTATGTTTATGGGCTAACTTCTTTCAACAGTTTAATTCACCTGTGTGGGAGGGGGGGGGAAGGGAGGGGAGGGGAGGGGAGGGGGGTGGCATATAAGTGGGGGTAGAGGAGAGGAAAGGAGGGAGAGGAGAGAAAAGGGAGAGGTGAGAGGCATGTAGGAGATAGTGTAATGGAGCCTCTCTTTCTCTCTCTCTCTCTTCCTCTCTTAAGCTGGCCTCCGGGTATTAGGCGTAGGTTAGGTTAGGTTAGGTTAGGGTGTGGTGGAAAAATCGGTGACGTATGGTCGTGATGTATGTCTGAGAGAGAGAGAGAGAGAGAGAGAGAGAGAGAGAGAGAGAGAGAGATGTCAGGAGACTAAGAGACAGGTTAAAATATCCAGGTAATTCCTTCCATGTAAAACAAAAAGTTCTTTAAGGCGCCATAAAATATTCAAGACGAGAGCTGGTTAACGAAATGTCCTGGAGAGCTAAGAGGCGCCTGCTGGATTTACCAACTATGATTACGTCAAGAACCACGACACACACACATACACGCACACACACAAACACACGCACACACAGACACACACACACACACACACATCTTTTGAGAGAGAGAGAGCGAGAGAGAGAGAGAGTTTTACCTAAGACCTTAAGAGAAACTTCACTACCTAATATAACCAAGACCCCCCCCCAAAGACTTCACTAGAGACTTCAGTGACATCTCTCTTGGCAGCTTATTCCATCTTTAAAACGTGAGAGACAGCTTGGTTGACATCTCTAAGCTTTGTATACTGTATAGTCTCTTGCGACCTCTGGGTGTTGAATCAAGCTTAGTATAATGTTAAACAGATGGTCAAAATTAGGTGACATTTGGCAACATGATATCTGACAACATCTTCCACCACAAGTTAAATGGCAACACCTATTATACCCTACCTGACAACATCTGTCATCATAACCTATCTGACAATTCCTATCATTACAATCTGCCTGACAACACAACCACCACCACTCTGACAACATCGCCCTGACAACAAAACACAACCATCACCCCCCTGACAACACCATCACCATCCCCCTGACAACACAACCACCACAATCCATCTGACAACACAACCAACAACACAACCACAATCCACCTGACAACACAACCATCATCCCCCTGACAACACAACCACCACACCCCTGACAACATAACCACAACAAACCTGTCAACACCTCTCCCCGCAACGCCTCGAACTCATTCCACAAAGCAAGTCTCAAGGGCTGGGAGAAGAGACAGGTAGGCCTATATATGCTTAGGCCTACCTGTCACCCACAATATTCATGACACATCTAAAAAAAAAAGGAGTTTTGTTCCTCACAATTATTCATTCTGGAAATTCTTACGGTTAAGTTATCGTACTCAAGGGGTTAAGTTATCGTACTCAAGCGGTTAAGTTATCGTACTCAAGGGGTTAAGTTATCGTACTCAAGCGGTTAAGTTATCGTACTCAAGGGGTTAAGTTATCGTACTCAAGGGGTTAAGTTATCGTACTCAAGGGGTTAAGTTATCGTACTCAAGCGGTTAAGTCACTGTCCTAAAGGGGTTAAATCATCGTACTTGAGGGGATAAGTCATCGTACTCAAGGGAATAGGTCATCGTAATCAAGGGGTTATGGCATCGTACTCACGGGATTAGATCATCGTACTCAAGGGAATAGGTGCTCGTACTCAAGGGGTTAAATCATCGTACTCAAGACCTTAAGTCATCGTACTCAAGACGTCAAATACATTTCACTCACTGTATTAATTAATCATTATACTCAGGGGCCGGGGGAGGGAGGAAGAGGGGGAGAGGACGGGAGGAAGAGGGGGAGAGGACGGGAAGAAGAGGGGGAGAGGACGGGAGGGGAGGGTGAAGGGGCCGGGGGAGGGGAGAGGGACAGAGAGAGGAAGGAAGGAGGGATGGGGATAGATTTAGGTGTAGGGGGAGGAGGTGTAGGGTAGGGGAGGGTGTGGGGTGAGGAGGAGGTGTAGGGTAGGGGAGGGTGTGGGGTGAGGAGGAGGTGTAAGGAGAGGTGAGGGAGAGAGGTGTGAGGAGGGAGGGACAGAGGAAGGTGAGGGAGGTAAGGGAGAGAGGGAGATGGAGAGGGAGGGAGGTATTAACTCTGCTCTTGCATATGCTATGTAGGCGAATTGAGTTTGAGGGCGAGTGAGCACATTGCCAGCTGCTGTATATGATTGAGTCTGGGGCAGCTTGTGGATGTATAGCTATTTCACGTCTAGGGATGAAGGCAGTGATGAGGTTGATGTTGTTGGTGTTGTTGTGGTTGTTGTTGTTATTGTGGTTGTTGTGGTTGTTGGTGGTGGATGATGGTGTTATTGTTGTTGTTGGTGGTGTTGTTGTGGTTGTTGTTGTTATTGTGGTTGTTGTGGTTGTTGGTGGTGGATGATGGTGTTGTTGTTGGTGGTGTTGTTGTGGTTGTTGTTGTCGGTGGTGTTGTTGTTGTAGTTGTTGTAGTTGTTGTTGTTGTTGTTGTTGTTGTTGTACCTGTAAGTATTGTGGTAGTTCTAAATACAGGTAACACTTTCCCATGGGATTAATTTAAAGCTTTTCATGGGATTAATTTAAAGCTTTTCATGGGATTAATTTAAAGCTTTTCATGGGATTAATTTAAAGCTTTTCGTGGGATTATTTTTTTTAAATAATAGCATTTATTTATATCTAGAGAGAGAGAGAGAGAGAGAGAGAGAGAGAGAGAGAGAGAGAGAGAGAGAGAGAGAGAGAGAGAGGAGGGGCAAGTCGGGAGAGGTGAAGGGAGAGAGAGTGGAGGGAGATATGAGAGAGGGGAGAGGGAGAGAGAGAGGGGGGGGGGGTTGGAGTGGGGGGGGGGGGGGGGGAGGGAGGTGGAGATAAATTACGGTTCGGTAAAATGAACAGAATAATGGACAAATGAAATGGTGAGGAAAATGACCATGGGGAGTGTGTTGACCAGAGAGGGGGAGGGGAGAGAGGGGAGGGGAGAGAGGGGAGGGAAGGTAAGAGGGAGAGAGGGGAGGGAGGGGGGGGGAAGGTAAGAGGGAGAGAGGGGAGGGGAGAGAGGGGAGGGGAGGTAAGAGGGAGAGAGGGGAGGGGAGAGAGGGGAGGGGAGGTAAGAGGGGGAGAGAGGGGGACGGTAAGAGGGAGAGAGGGGAGGGGAGAGAGGGGAAGGAAGGTAAGAGGGAGAGAGGGGAGGGGAGAGAGGGGAGGGAAGGTAAGAGGGAGAGAGGGGAGAGAGGGGGGAAGGTAAGAGGGAGAGAGGGGAGGGGAGAGAGGGGAAGGAAGGTAAGAGGGAGAGAGGGGAGGGGAGAGAGGGGAAGGGAGAGAGGGAGGGGAGAGGGGAGAGATAGGGAGGAAGGGGAGAGGGAGGATCACAAACACACGTACAATGAAACATACAATAACGCACACACACACACACACACACACACACACACACACACGAAATGCAACCTAAATCTCCATAAAAAACAAAAACAATGAAACAAACAGAAACATAAAACAACCATTAAAAACAATTACTTCTATGACAACTAAAAAAAAAAAACTAAACCAAGGAACTATTATAAAACCCCCAAATATTAAACCAAATTCTTAAAAAAAACTAAAACTAAACAACTTCAAACAGACAAACAAACAATTTAATATATACAAAAAATTAAACCAACGTTAAAAAAATCATTAATTAAACCAAACTAAACATTAAACCCGAATAAATTAAATAAAGAAAACACCCCCCCCAAAAAATAAAATAAAAATAAAACCAAATAATAAAAACGACTCAACAGGAAGAAATCTTTTAAAACCAAAATATTAATCCCACTTCACTACTTTTTTTCCCTTCTTTTTTTTATACCATTGTGTTACACCTCCTGGAGCAACAGCCTCTTGTAAATGTAAATGGAACTACAGCAAGATGTTCTCGTTTACATCTTTGGCTTTTACACTGATAACTTAGCCGGATAAAAGGAAGAGGATTAAGTTAATATATTTCGGTGTAAAACAAAAGTAATTTACAGATTAAAATTGTTGTTGTTGGTCGATTGACATTTTTTTGGTCACTGTAAAGGCATAGTTATCTTTTCGTGTATATAATAGCAGTCACCCACCCACCTATCCACCCACCCACCCACCCACTCTTACCTCTCTCGGGTCCTTGTGGGCGTCTCCTCAACACTCACCTGAAACAAGACAAAAATTGAGTCAGATTACCTGTAATTAAATGCAAATTAATTAACTATACACACCTGACGTTTCTGAGAGAGGGAGAAAGAGAAAGTGAGTGTATGTAAGTAAGTAAGTAAGTAAGTGTGTGTGTGTGTGTGTGTGTGTGTGTGTGTGTGTGTGTGTGTGTGTGTGTGTCCATGAGTACCTAGTTCCTCCTGGGAATGTCATAACGGAACTCCAGCGACTATGTATAATGGACAATATAAGGTTGATGAAGTGCCTAGTTCGTCCTGGGAAAGTCATAATGGTGATATATCGCCCCCCCCCAATTTCCCGGTGCGACTCCTGAGAGAGAGAGAGAGAGAGAGAGAGAGAGAGAGAGAGAGAGAGAGAGAGAGAGAGAGAGAGAGAGAGACCTTTCTTATATAACCTCTTGGGAAGTGACTTCTATTATTGTCAATAAGGTTATTTACTTACTTCCAGGGATGGAGGGGGAGAGAAAGGAAGGAAGGAAGGAGGGAGGGAGGGCGGGGAGAGGGTGTGTTGGGAAGTTGATGGAAAGGAAAGTGAAGAGAAATGGAGGAAGGGAGGGAGAGGTAGAAGCTCAAGAGATTGGGAGGTAACACACACACACACAAACACACACACACACACACACACACACACACACGTCTTTCAATCTTCAGTACTCACTCTATTAATTCCCTTCCCTTACTCTCTCCCTTCCCTTCCTCTCTCTCTCCCTTCCTTCCATCATCTCTCCCTCGTTTATCACTGCCAGTCTGTCTTTCCAGCTCTTCGTCTTTATCTGCCACTCGTCTCTAACATCAGAGAGTTAAAACAAGCGTTCCTTCATACAGCTCTCCTCACATATTCAAATTCCCATCATTTATCAAGCATGACTCTCTTCCTCCCCCACCACTTATTCTCTTCTTCCTCCTCCTCCTCCTTCTTTCTTCCTTCCTTGCAGTAATCAATCATAGAGATTCCGACGCTTTAAACCATTTTTTTTTCTTTTTATTCTTTTGTTCTATGGTGTTACGAATATGGGATTATAGATTTTATTAACTCGCCTTTTTACAGGTTTTCGTGAAGTTTATTTTCATCTGTTTCAATTTGTGTACATTTTCTGTCTGTCTGTCTGTCTGTCTGTCTGTCCAGTGTTCCCCCTTTAACATTTCTCTATTGCAAACTTCATCAAAATAGTTTACTCTTTTCTGTCCATCTCTGTCTCTAACTCTCTCTCTCTCTCTCTCTCTCTCTCTCTCTCTCACACACACACAGTCAGAACGAAAACTAAATACCTGGCAGTCTTTAGTTAATTAAGACCCCCTCCCCATATTAGGTCAACGCCTCACACACCTTCCTTCACCTTCTCCCATCTCTCCCTATCACCTCCTCCTCGAATGTGATTGGTTGATTACTACACGTTCCTATCTCTTCTATGACCCTCCTCCTCCTCCTCTTCTTCTTCTTCTTCCTGCTCATCTTCTTCTTCCTCTTCCTCCTCTTCTTCCTCCTCCTCCTCTTCCTCCTCCTCCTCCTCCTCTTCCATCCTTCTCCTCCTTCCTCTACCCCTCACCTATCAGCGGTTCAGTGATGCTACTTGAGTCGATCACCCAATATCCTGTCACCTGTTCTCGTCAACCACACTAGGGAGTCCTTTAAACTCCTGTCTGTCTGTCTGTCTGTCTGTCTCCCCATCTTTCTTTTTCTCCCTTTCTCTCTATTTTTGTCTGTCCGGTCCCCTCTCTCTCTCTGTCTCTCTGTCCCTTTCTTCAAATAACTATGAAACATTTCCCTATACTAATAACAATAAAAACAATAACAATAACAATAATAATAACAACAATAATAACACCAATAACAACAATAACAATACAATAACAATCTAATTACTTAACTAACACTTACACACGAGGGAAAAAATTGAGTAAACGAGATTAATAATTGTTATTTCTTTTCACGAGCCAGACAGGTGTGTTGACAAGCGCTTATAATCACTTCATAATTACCTGGACACGTGAATATAAATGAAGGGAATAACTTTAAAATTGGGGGGGGGGGGGCAGGTGTGTATTATAGAAATGAGAGAGAGAGAGAGAGAGAGAGAGAGAGAGAGAGAGAGAGAGAGAGAGAGAGAGAGAGAGAGAGAGAGTCTGTATACATATATAAAATCTCATTATACAACCTCCTCACCATGACAGCGCCACTACAACCCTGTATACAACAACCTACAACACAACGCCATTACATACATCATATTATACAACACACAACACCACCATACACCACAACACCATACACTACAACACCATCACACAACCACTACACCACACCACCACACCATACCACACCACCATACATGACAACACAAACTTTTTCAGATTTGGGAGTGATGGTAGTTGTAGTGGTGGTGGTGGTAGTTGTAGTGGTGGTGGTGGTAGTTGTAGTGGTGGTGTTGGTAGTTGTAGTGGTGGTGGTGGTAGTTGTAGTGGTGGTGGTGGTGGTAGTTGTAGTGGTGGTGGTGGTGGTGGTGGTGGTAGTTGTAGTGGTGGTGGTGGTAGTTGTAGTGGTGGTGGTGATGGTAGTTGTAGTGGTGGTGGTGGTAGTTGTAGTGGTGGTGGTGATGGTAGTTGTAGTGGTGGTGGTGGTAGTTGTAGTGGTGGTGGTGGTGGTGGTGGTGGTCTTTGTAGTGGTGGTGGTGGTGGTAGTTGTTGTGGTGGTGGTGGTAGTTGTAGTGGTGGTGGTGGTGGTGGTGGTGGTAGTTGTAGTGGTGGTGGTGGTAGTTGTAGTGGTGGTGGTGGTGGTGGTGGTGGTCTTTGTAGTGGTGGTGGTGGTAGTTGTAGTGGTGGTGGTGGTGGTGGTGGTGGTAGTTGTAGTGGTGGTGGTGGTAGTTGTAGTGGTGGTGGTGGTGGTGGTGGTGGTCTTTGTAGTGGTGGTGGTAGTTGTAGTGTTGTGGTGGTGGTGGTAGTTGTAGTGGTGGTGGTGGTGGTGGTAGTTGTAGTGGTGGTGGTGGTAGTTGTAGTGGTGGTGGTGGTGATGGTAGTTGTAGTGGTGGTGGTGGTAGTTGTAGTGGTGGTGGTGATGGTAGTTGTAGTGGTGGTGGTGGTAGTGGTGGTGGTGGTGGTGGTCTTTGTAGTGGTGGTGGTGATAGTGATGATAATATTAGTAATAGTAATAGCATAATAGATTGTTGTAGTGGTGGTAGTAATGGTGGTAGTACTAGTGACAATAGTAGTTGTAGCGGTGGTGGTAATGGTGGTAGTAGTGACAACAGTGGTGGTGGCAGAGGAAGACAGAACGCAGGTGTGGGAAGCACGTAAGAATGAAAAGATTTGGGCCAAAACGACAAAATCACATCAGTCAGTCATGTGTATATTGTCACCGCCTTCGTATTCAGCGTTGAGATGTCGAATATTTGTCTTCCCAATGTTTATGGTTCAAGTGAAACGTGTGGAACGGAACAAAATTCACCCTTTATCATTTATGGAACGTGTGGAACGGAACAAAATTCACCCTTTATCATTTATGGAACGTGTGGAACGGAACAAAATTCACCCTTTATCATTTATGGAACGTGTGGAACGGAACAAAATTCACCCTTTATCATTTATGGAACGTGTGGAACGGTACAAAATTCGCGCTCATCATTCATGGAACGTGTGGAATGGAATGAGATTTACGTTTTATGGAATGTTGTGGAACGGAAGAAATCTATATACCTTAATTATTAATGTAATGTATTGAACGAAAAGTAACGCAAAAAGTTAACCCCCCTCTCTCTCTCTCTCTCTTTCTCGTCAACCAGTAAACAAGAGACAATATCATCAGTGCCAACAGTGCCAGTGCCACCTTATCTCTCCCTCTCACCCGTAGTAAACAAACAAACAATAGTGCCATCATCCCCCCCCCTCCCTTCGTCAGCAGTAAACAACACCCAACACTATCAGCAAAAAGTGTCAGCCAGCTGGTACTATCGGGGTGATAGTACCAGCTGGCTGACACTCTTTTCTGTCGTGGCTGTCAGTTGGGCGTGGGAGTCAGGAAGTGACGGGTGTTACAACCAACTTAAAAAATAAAAATATGCATCAATTTGTTGCTCTTGTGTGAGTTTTTCCATGCGTGAGACAGTCTCTCTCCTTCCTTCCTCCTTCTCTCACTCCTTTAAATATCTCCCTCACTCACTCCTTCTTTCTTCCCTCTTCCCCTCCTTCCTCAATCACTCCTCTCACTTCCTCCTTCTTCACTCCCTCTCCCTACTTTTACTATCTCCCTCACTCCTTCCTTCTCCACGTAGTCAGCTGTCGATGCTCTACTGTGGCTTTGGCACTTAGTCTGTAGCTGTGGCACTCAAGGTGTTGCTGTGGCACTGAGGTTATGGCACTCTGTATGTTGCGGCACAATACCTCTCAAAACCCGGTTCACTCCACCTGTTCCTCAACACCCGGATCATTCCACCTGTTCCTCTCAACACCTGTTCCCCTCAAAATCCGGTTCATTCCACCTGTTCCTCTCAATACCCCGGTTAATTCCACCTGTTCCTCTCAATACCCGGTTCATTCCACCTGTTCCTCTCAACACCCGGTTCATTCCACCTGTTCCTCTCAACACCTGGTTCATTCCACCTGTTCCTCTCAACACCCGGTTCATTCCACCTGTTCCTCTCAACACCCGGTTCATTCCACCTGTTCCTCTCAACACCCGGTTCATTCCACCTGTTCCACCACGTTAATTTCCTTAATTCTTGGCACGTTCCGAGTCGTTAGTTTTCCTCCCTTTTGTCTTTCCACTTCCGCATCGTTAGTTCCTTGTACGCCAAGCTGGTTAGTCACTTTCATTAGCAATCAGCGAAGCCTTTGGTTAATCCGGTCCACTGTGTGTGTGTGTGTGTGTGTGTGTGTGTGTGTGTGTGTGTGTGTGTGTGTGTGTGTGTGTGTTTAAGTCTCTCTCCGGTCCATGTTGCAGCTGGAAACTTGATAATAACTTGAGATTATCCTTTGTTTTCTGATTCCCCCCTTCGCCTCCTCCTCATCTTCTCTCATTTCTCTTTTATCTCTTTCTCCTCTTCCTCCCTTCCTTCTTTCCCACCTTCACCCCCCTCCCTCACCCCTCCTCCCTCTCTTCACATCATTATTACCTCGCCTCTCGTATCTCACATTTTATCTAATTTCACCTACCACTCCATTCTTCCTCCACCCTCATCCCACTCCATTCTTCCTCCACCCTCGTCCCACTCCATTCAACCTCCACCCTCCCACCCAGCACCAGCCAGTCCTACACCCAGCACCAGCCAGTCCCACACCCAGCACCAGCCAGTCCCACACCCAGCACCAGCCAGTCCTACACCCAGCACCAGCCAGTCCTACACCCAGCACCAGCCAGTCCCACACCCAGCACCAGCCAGTCCCACACCCAGCACCAGCCAGTCCCACACCCAGCACCAGCCAGTCCTACACCCAGCACCAGCCAGTCCTACACCCAGCACCAGCCAGTCCCACACCCAGGTCCTGCTAATAATGAATGTAAGAGACACAGAACACGCCATAACTTGAGGCAGCGACACACACACACACACACACACACACACACACACACACACACACACACACACACACACAAACTTGCAGAAACGAAAGACATCACTGGCCGTTACCCTTGTGGACTTCAGGAAGGCCTTTGACCTTGTTGATCACTGCACTGTTATCAACAAGGCTATTGCACTAGGGCTGCCCACCAACCTGGTCTCATGGCTCACTGATTTCTTGAGTGGACTTCGCCAAGCAGTGAGGTATCAGGGCTTGGTCTCTACATTCCAACACCTCACCTGCGGTGTTCCCCAGGGGACCAAGATTGGGCCACTGTGCTTCCTCATCCTGATCAACGACGCTCTATCGGACACTCCTCACAGGTGGAAGTACGTGGATGACTGCACTGTGGGGGTTTCAGTGGACAACACCACACCAGACTACTCATCGCTCCAAGGCACCCTGGACAGGCTACAGAAATGGACTACGGAGAACAAGGTCACCATCAACCACACCAAAACCGTAGTCATGCACATCAATACCGCCACCACTCCAGTGCAAGCCCCAGCAGTCACAGTGCGTGCTCATCCTCTCCAGCTCGTGCAGTCTGCCAAACTCCTGGGTGTAACTATAGACAACAAACTTGACTGGAAGGCCCATGTAAATAACACAGTCAAGGCAGCCTCGTACCGTCTCTACATGCTACGAAGACTTAGGTCACTTGGGACACCCACGCCAGAGCTGAGGACCATCTGCAACGCCTTTATTCTCCCCAAAGTAACGTATGCGTCACCAGCCTGGTCGTCTTCTCTCAACTCCACCCAACAACGTCAGCTAGAGAAGGTACAGAAGAGGGCCTGCAGAATCATGCTCGGCGCAGAATACTCCGGCTACACCACCGCTCTCTCCACCCTGGAAATGCCATCCCTCAGTGGCCTCCACCACCAAGCACTGGAAAGGTTTGGCCGTGGACTACTGCACAATCTTCGCCATCGCCACCTCCTGCCACCTGCAGCCCCCCACCCAACTCGCGCAGTCTGCCACTACAACAAAATTCAGCCCATAAGAGCCCGCACCGATAGATATAAGAACAGCACCATCCCATCTATTGTTAAAATAATAAACAACTCCTGATTTATGTACTGTACAGCCCTGTAAATGTATTCAATGCATATTATATCATTATGTCTAAATCAAATGTAAGTCTGTATATTTTCAGCCACCGGCTGCAACTCTATTAATAAACCGTTTATTATTATTATTATTATTATTATTATGTATAAGTATTCATTCAACAGTTAGGGCACTCAAGTGTATCTCCAACACATAGAGAACCCCCCCCCCCCCCTTTACCAATAGTTGGGGCAGGAGCGGTTCATAAACTTCCTACCAAACTTCTGAACCCAGATTCAATCCGCCACCCCAGAAGACCTTTCATAAATATATCCTGACCTAGAAGTTTGTGGAGAAGGAAAACTTATAGTGTCGGGAGGCTCCTAGGGTTTATTGCCACTAATAATAATAATAATAATAATAATAATAATAATAATAATAATAAAAATATTAAAAATAATAATAATAATAATAATAATAATAATAATAATAATAATAATAATAATAATAATAATAATAATCATCATCATCATCATCATCATCCCTGCTGTGTGTGTGGAAGTGTATCTCTCGTCTCTCGGTAAATGAACTAACAATGAATCATATAAATAGTGTCTGCTGTAGTAACCACCTGAAATATGGCCACTGTATGGTGCTTCAGTTCACTACATGGTGCTTCAGTTCACTACATGGTGCTTCATATCACTACGTGGTGCTTCAGTTCACTATATGGTGCTTTAGATCACTATATGGTGCTTCAGTTCATTACATGGTGCTTCGGATCACTATATGGTACTTCAGATCACTATACTGCATGGTGCTTCGGTTCACTACATGGTGCTTCAGTGAATACAATAAATCTAGTCGGAGTTTGCATTAGTGATACGATTTCAGGTACAAATTTAGACTGGGACGAGATACGAACAGGTCACTGAAGGCAGACGCGAAAGTTTACACCACTCGGGTCCTCTACTGAGAGATTAGGTCAGAGGTCAAATGTCATAAGAAATTTTCATCGACCAAAACTTAAAGTCATAGGTACAAGAATGATACGAGGTCAGTCACGTATTACAAGGTCAGGCATGAACTACATAGTAAGTCAATTAGCTGAAGCCTCCTTCCTTTTCGAGATGTCGCCCCTGGTTCCCCCCCCCCCAAGGTCAAGGTCATCCTCTTGGTCAATCGTGTATGACTCAGGAATTTCACGACCGAACCCCTTATGTGGTTCACTCACTTGATTTAATTAACTGAAAATAAAGTCGAGGGTTTACCTCTCTCTCTCTCTCTCTCTCTCTCTCTCTCTCTCGTGTGTGTGTGTGTGTGTGTGTGTGTGTGTGTGTGTGTGTGTAGAACAGACGTCGAAAAAAATATATATAAAATAGCAATAAGAGAGAGACAGAACACGGGACAAAAATCATCAATTCTCGCCATCAAAGACTATCTTATTACCAAGCTGGACGGGAGAGACAGTGGTGTACCAGGTCTCTCTCTCTCTCTTCTGTCTGTCTGTCTATCTGTCTTACTCTCCCCCTCTCCTTCTATCACTCTCTTACCCCCCCCCCTCTCTCTCTACCTGTCTGTCTGTCTTTTTATCTCTCTTACTCGCCCTCTCTCCTATCACTCTCTTCCCCCTCTCTGTTTGTCTGTCTGTCTCACTCTCGCCAGCCACCATAGTAAGACAAAGACACAATCTGGACAAACTTTAGCTACAAGACAACTTCACAAGAGTCGTCTCGCCACAACTTTGAGGCGGCCGTCAGCTGATCAGTCGGAAAACTTGAGGAGATTCTTGTGGATATATCCAAGCTCCCTGATTGGTCCGTCAATATAAGCAAAGTCTTTCACGGTTTTATCTAAGTGAGGCGGTGATTGGTTAATCCCGTGCTCAAGTCAGCTGATTAGTCGGGGAAACTTTGAGGGGTAAATCTCTTCTTCGTGATTGGTCCGGGAATGTAAACAGTATTTTGGAGGTTTTATGTAAGCCGAGTGGTGATTGGTTCATTAGGTGATGGTGTGATTGATCACTGTAACCATCATTATAGACTGAAACGACTTAACCTAATTATACTACACGTTTGATTTAGTTTAGTTTAGTTAAGTTTAGGTTAGGTTAGGTTAGATTAAGTTAGATTACATTGGTTTGGGTTAGGTGAAGTAGGTTGTCTTGGTTAAGGTTAATTTAGACTAGGTTAGGTTAGATTAAATTAGGGTGGGTTAGGTTAGGGAAAGTTAAACTAAGTTAGGTTAAGGTAGGTTAGATTAGGTTAAGCTGAGTTAGGATAAGGAAAGTTAGGTTAGGTTACACACACACACACACACACACACACACAGATAGATAGACTTTTTATTGAACACAGTAATACAAAATAACACAATACACAATTTCATTACATATCGTTATTGTACACATATAACTATTACAAGATTATACAAAATTACAAAATGAACAACATTTGGTTACATACAATAGTGTTATAACTAGTTAGCATATAAAACAAACACACACACACACACATCAACACACTCTTGTTTTTCTTTCCTGTGTTTCCATTATGGTTCGGTTCGGTTAAAAGGTTTGTTTGATTCGTTAAAAGGTTCATTTGGTTCGGTTAAAAGGTTTTATGATTCATTAAATGGTTCGTTTGGTTCGGTTAAATGGTTCGTTTGGTTCGGTTAAATGGTTCGTTTGGTTCGGTTAAATGGTTCGTTTGGTACGGTTAAATGGTTCGTTTGGTTCGGTTAAATGGTTCGTTTGGTTCGGTTAAATGGTTCGTTTGGTTCGGTTAAATGGTTCGTTTGGTTCGGTTAAATGGTTCGTTTAGTTCGCATAAAACATATATATATGGTTTGCTTAACGAATTGTTTACCTCGTTCACATATTAGTTTGGTTACCTCTGTGTTTACTGTATACAAGTTCCAATAGTTTGCTTTACAGCCTTCTTCTGTTTGACTTGCTTCACATCTTGTTTACTTGGTTAGGTTAGGTTAGGATAGGTTAGGCTATGGTGTGCTAGGTTAGGTTAGGCTAGGTTAATTAAGGCTAGGGTATGGTATGCTAGGTTAGGTTAATTTAGGTTAGGTTAGGTTATGATACGCTAGGTTAGGTTAGGCTAGGTTAATTTAGGTTAGGTTAGGTTATGATACGCTAGGTTAGGTTAGGCTAGGTTAATTTAGGTTAGGTTAGGTTAGGCTAGGTTAATTTAGGTTAGGTTAGGTTATGATACGCTAGGTTAGGCTAGGTTAGGCTTGGTTAATTTAGGTTAGGTTAGGTTATGATACGCTAGGTTAGGTTAGGCTAGGTTAATTTAGGTTAAGTTCGGTTAGGTAAGATAATGAGACACCTCCTCTACCTAACTACGCTCCCTTAACCTATAAACACAAGATACACGACCAATACATGAAGCTCTTGCCACACCCAGACTTATTACGAGCTCCCGCAAGTTACCAAGAGGCGATTTCATTACCGACTCCTGTACCTCAAACTCCTCGCTATGAGTTTGGTCACGAAGTTCACTCAGAAAATTAATACATTGATTGGTTATAAATTCCTCACCTGTTGGGCACTGAGGTAAATTTTGCTCCATTTAGTTTTTATTAATGGTACTGTATTTGGTGTTTTATTAATGGTACTGTATTTGGTGTTTTATTAATGGTACTGTATTTGGTGTTTGTTTGTTATTTTGTTTTTTATTATGATGATAAAAATTGTGTAAGAGTTTTGATATAAGTTGTGTTTACTTTTAATCTGACATTAACTGATCAACCATTAACTAATATCACTGAACCACTACCATCATTACTACTACCACTATTATCATTACTACTATTACTACTAGTACCCTCATTACCACCAATACTATAACCACTACCCTTATCACCACTACTACTACTATCACCATTACTACTACCACAACCACCACTAGTACCACTATTACTACCATTACCATCACTATTACCACCACTATCACTAACATTACCACCACTACCCTCATTACCACAATACTACCACCAACACTACCTTCATTACCACACTACTACCACCACTTCTACCACCATCACCACCACTACCACCATCACCACCACTACCACCACCACTACCACCACCACCACCACCATCACCAACATTACCACCACTACCCTCATTACCACACTACTACCACCACTACCATCATCACCACCACTATCACTACCACCACCACTACCCCCACCACTATCACTACCACCACCACTACCACCATCACCACCACTACCACCACCACTACCACCATCACTACCACCACCACTGATCCCTCTAAGGTTCTGGTAAAAACATTCAACATTACACCTCACTTCCCCTCACTTAGTTCTCTCCTCCCTCTCCTTCCACATCGTTTTCTCCTCATTCTTCTCATTTTTCTCCCATTTTCCCAGTCTTCTTACATTACCTTTCTCTCCCTTTCTTCTTGTTGATTAACCTCTATATCTCTTTTATTCTCCGTATTTCTTATTCACACCCTTCTTCTCTTCTTTCTTCCCCCTTTTACACCCTTTTATGCGTTCTATTTAGCTTAATTCCCTATCTTTAATCTCTCTCTCTCTCTATCTATCTCTATGCTTCGTATTTCTTTTTATATTTTCTCTATCACACTTTTATCTGTTTATTTGTTCTCTTCGTTTATTCACCCTCTTTAACTTCTTCTCCTTTCGATTTAACTTGTCGTTCTCTCTGTCCCTCTTCTTTTCTTCTCTTCTTCCTTCGTTTATTTTTCTCCTCCTCCCACTCCTCCCCTTCTTTACACTTCCACCACCACCACCTATTAACCACCATCCCCCACCAACAACCACCATCAACCACCAATAACCACAATTACCACCATTCTCAGTTTTTATTTTATTTTCTCCCGTTTTCTCTCTTATTTGTTTTCACACACACACACACACACACACACACAAGGAACTTCCCTCATACATTAGGTGAGAATCTTCCTGCTTCCGAGGCGTCACGTACACTTCTTGATTGAGCCCAGGAGATGACGTCCGTGGCTGCTGATGTCCTTAGCTGCTGGTGTCCTTGGCTGCTGGTGTCCTTGTCTGCTGGTGTCCTTGTCTGCTGGTGAACCTTGGCTGCTGGTGTCCTTGGATGATGGTGTCCTTGGATGATGGTGTCCTTGGCTGCTGGTGTCCTTGGATGATGGTGTCCTTGGCTGCTGGTGTCCTTGGCTGCTAGTGTCCTTGGCAGCTGGTGTCCTTGCCTGCTGGTGTCCTTGTCTGCTGGTGTCCTTGGCTGCTGGTGTCCTTGGATGATGGTGTCCTTGGCTGCTGGTGTCCTTTGCTGCTGGTGTCCTTGCCTGCTGGTGTCCTTGTCTGCTGGTGTCCTTGCCTGCTGGTGTTCTTGTCTGCTGGTGTCCTTGGCTGCTGGTGTCCTTGCCTGCTGGTGTCCTTGGCTGCTGGTGTCCTTGCCTGCTGGTGTTCTTGTCTGCTGGTGTCCTTGGCTGCTGGTGTCCTTGGATGCTGGTGTTCGTGGTCTGCTTCCTAGGTCTGGTGTGTCATTCCAACCTTCACGATCCCCACATACGTACATTAACGACCCCACATACGTACATTCACGACCCCTACATACGTACATTCACGACCCCCACATACGTACATTCACGACCCCACATACGTACATTAACGACCCCCACATACGTACATTCACGACCCCCATATACGTACATTCACGACCCCCACATACGTACATTAACGACCCCACATACGTAAATTCACGACCCCCACATACGTACATTAACGACCCCACATACGAACATTAACGACCCACCCCAGCCCACACTTACATACACAAGGCATTGAGGAAAATGTGGCAAGATTTGTACTGGATATAAATCTTTCCGTGTGTGTGTGTGTGTGTGTGTGTGTGTGTTCATTAAGTATTTCCAGTACCACCACCATCATTATCACTATCATCATAACCACCACCACCACTATTATCACCATTCAACACCATCACCATCACCACTACCATCACCATTATCACCATTCAACACCATCACCATCACCATCACCATAATTAACACCCATAATAACCTCAGAACCACACCATCAATATCATCACATCATATTATCAATAACCTCTACGTAAATCATGGAACACTAAGATTCTAAACCCACTTAACCACTGGATGGACGGAAAATTCTCATTCATTGTAGTAGTATTTCGTGATTTTGTTGATGACCGGTTGTCGATATTCCATTTAGTGTCCGGGATATATATAATACTTGTTTTTCCTGTAGCGGGAATTTGGACGTTCTTTTTCGTGGATAAGAAAATTTAATACATTCAGTTTTTTGTTCTAGAATATGATGTGTTTCGTTTTCTGTGTTTCTGGAATAAAGTGCAACACTTTTCGTTCGAGGAATATAATCACTTTCTATTCCATTCTCGTTAATATAAATATCCCATCATTTTTTTTTTTCCTGTTTATAGGTATTGAATTTTCTGTTTTGTAAATGATGTTATTTGATAATATCTTTTAATCGTCTATTTATTTTACTATTTTTACTTACACACACATTCCATTTTCTGTTGTAATAATTTCCCCCTCTCATTATCTGTTTATTTTCTGCATATTTTATTTTCACGTTTATCAGAACCGTAAAGTAGGGACCATTAACCTTAAATTGAAAGCTTTTACTGTGATTAATAAAAATACTACGATACCCGGGGTTTTAATTTAGCGCGGCGCCATGACCCGTGTCGTGCTAAATCAGAGCTCCACCAACTTATGAAGGAAAGATGGGGGGAGTGGGGGGGTAGACCGTCAAGGGGAGGGGGAGGGGGGGTAGTGGGGGAGATGGGAGGTAAGGGCGTTTTCGTCTAGCACGGTATATAAATATATTTTTTTTAGTAGGATGAAAAATTATATATATATGTTCAGGCGTCACTTTCACATGACCTTTTTTATCCTGGGAAAAAATATGTGTGTGTTTTTCTTGACAGGAGATAACATTTACTATGTATATCTGGTTGTATATAAACACATATACCTCCCCCCCCCCCACACACACATACTATTACTACTACAATTAAAACATCCACCTACCATGAGTGTGATTCTACTACTACGACTACTACTACGACTACTACTAAGACTACTACTACTACAACAAATCACAGTTAACTAGACGTGAATAAGTCAACAATTACTATCTGCCATTCATCATAATTCTGTAGTATGGTATCACCCCCTACCTACCCAGCCATTCATAATTGACTACTGTGGGCCTACGTCAATATTTACTACGGTACCGGTCATTCATACTGTAGTTGTAGGCGAGTCAGTTTGTGGTACTATAGTTCATTCATAAATAGGGAATATATTCATGAGACCGTAGGTGAGCTTTAGAAGAAGTAACGCAGGTAACCTTAATTTACTGGACACACACACACACACACACACACACACACACACACACACACACACACACACCATCTTGGCTACCCCCACAGACATACACACAGAGAAAAGGCGTGAACCACTGCAGACAGCTGGGAGGTTTCTGCACAAATAGCCAAGGGCAAGCTGTCTTCATCTGGGGGAAATATGAGGCCCCGGGACACACACACACACACACACACACACACACACACACACACACACACAATAGGCCACGGCCACAATAAAACGAAATGAAAAAGCAGACTTAAGGAGGTTGTCTGCGCCTCAACTGTTTGTTTGGACTCAGTGGACGATGGTGGTGTGGTGTGGTGTGGTGTGGTGTGTGGTGTGGTGGTGTGGTGTGGTGGTGTTGTGTGGTGTGGTGTTGTGTGGTGTGGTGTTGTGTTGTTATGGTGGTGGTGTTGTGTGGTGGTGTGGTGTTGTTATGGTGGTGGTGTTGTGGGGTGTATTTATGGTGGTGTGGTGTTGAGATTGTGTGATGTTGGCGTGGAGGTGCTGTGGTGTTGATGTGGTTGTAATAGTGAGGTAGTGGTGATGGTGTGGTGGTGGTGATAAGTTTAGGTTTAGGAGGGAGATAGGAAGAAACTGGTTCACAAATAGTGTGGTGGACGAGTGGAACAAGCTTAGCAACTTTGTAGTAAGTGCGGGAACTCTGGAAAGTTTCAAAAGGAGGCTAGATAGATTCATGGATGATAGAGAGTGGTAGTAACTCTCGACAGGAGCTGTCATGCACAGGCCAACCGGCCTATTGCAGACTCCTTATTTTCTTATGTTCTTATGTTCTTATGTTCTCATCACCAAACATCACAACAAGCATCTTGACACTACACAGGCGTCAGTATTCGTCTCACCTAACCTGACCTGACGTAACCTAACCTAACCTGACCTGACCTGACCTGACCTGACCTGACCTAACATAACCTAACCCAATCAGATGATGTATGCAGATAATTTTTCCCCTACAATGGCTGTTAAACTAATCGGTTCATAATTATAGGGTCCTGTCTCTTCCCCTTTATTAAATAGCCCGGTGATTATAGCATCTTTCCCTGTGTGTGTGTCTGTGTGTATAAAAGGGTTAATTAGAGGAATTATATCACCTGGTTCTGTCAATCTGTCAGTCCCTATCTCGTGGAGTGTGGTGGTGGTGTGTGGTAGTGTGGTGGTGTGGTGGTGTAGCGTGGTGGTGTAGCGTGGTGGTGTAGTGTGGTGGTGTGGTGGAGTAGTGTGGTGGAGTAGTGTGGTGGTGTAGTGTGGTAGTGTGGTGGTATAGTGTGATATAAGGGGTTATATAAGAAATACTACAGTGTCCCAGTATAGTGTGAGTCTTGGTATGTATCAATGGTAATGTGTATCTATGTCTCTAGACTTTATGTAGGCCTATACACGCCACTCCTAGTCCAGCCAACTATAATATGGCTTACAAAATTTACGGTCGACCACGCTGCCTCCTTGTGTACTGAAGATAATAGTATACAGAGATGAATCCACACTGTCAGGCCCCACGGGAACCAATTTCACTTTCATGCGTCGAGAGAACTTCCAGAGCGTCAAGAGAGCTTCCAGAGCGTCAAGAGAAATTCCAGGGCGTCAAGAGAACTTCCAGGGCGTCAAGAGAACTTCCAGAGCGTCAAGAGAGCTTCCAGAGCGTCAAGAGAACTTCCAGGGCGTCAAGAGAACTTCCAGAGCATCAAGAGAACTTCCAGGGCGTCAAGAGAACTTCCAGAGCGTCAAGAGAGCTTCCAGAGCGTCAAGAGAGCTTCCAGAGCGCCAAGAGAACTTCCAGAGCATCAAGAGAACTTCCAGAGCGTCAAGAGAACTTCCAGAGCGCCAAGAGAACTTCCAGAGCGTCAAGAGAACTTCCAGAGCGTCAAGAGAACTTCCAGAGCGCCAAGAGAACTTCCAGAGCGTCAAGAGAACTTCCAGAGCGTCAAGATAACTTCCAGAGCGCCAAGATAACTTCCAGACACCAATAGGGATAATATTGAGACGCCCTCCACAGTAAGATGCCTCAAGAGCTGCCCTTCACCTCCACTCCCTCAGCCCGGCCTTTATGTTATACACCTCAATACTCCCCCCCTGTACACATCAAACACCCCGCCACCGCCTCCATCATCTCTGGCCTTATGGGAAATTTGGCAGCCAGCATTGTTAACCTTCCCTTGAGAGTACTTGTTTATGTGGTGGTGGTGTATGATGGTGGTGGTGGAGTGTGGTGGTGGAGTGTGGTGGTGTAGTGTGGTGGTGTGTGGTGGTGGAGTGTGGTGGTGTGTGGTGGTGTTGGTGTGTGGTGGTGTGTGGTGGAGTGTGGTGGTGGAGTGTGGTGGTGTGTGGTGGTGTAGTGTGGTGGTGTGTGGTGGTGTGTGGTGGTGGTGGAGTGTGGTGGTGTAGTGTGGTGGTGGTGGTTTAGTGTGGTGGTGTAAATTTGTCGCTGTTCGTACCAATACTGCCCCAGTCCCCGTGCTACTCCCCACTCCCCGTGCTACTCCCCACTCCCCGTGCTACTCCCCACTCCCCGTGCTACTCCCCACTCCCTGTGTTGGCAGTCCGACACACAGCCTGACAGCCACACACAAGTCACAAATTTAATTTACTCTGTTTCTGGCGTCGAGTAGAGGGAGGGGGGGAGGAGGAGTGTCCCCCACATGGAGAGGGGAGGGGGGGTAGGAGGGAAAGGGGGAGGAAGGGGTGAAGCAGGGGGGGAGAGGGGGAAGGGGGAGGTAGGAAGGAACGGAGGAGCGTCCACCACCCGGGGAGGCGGGGGAGGGAGTATCCAACACCTGGGGGAAGGGGTAGGGCAGAAGGAGGGAGGGAAGGAGAAGTTTCATCACCTGAAGGAGGGGAGGAAGGAAGGGACAGAAGGAAAGAGGGAGAAATGTCCACCTTTCAGGGAAGGAAGGAGGGGGGGGGGGCAGCAGAAACTTACAAACTCTTCAGGATCTTAAACACCGCCAGCATATAACCCGAGGGTCTTATCGCCACACCTAATACACAGGGTGAGGACGTACTCGGCGCTGCTCCGCTAATGTGGCCGTGGTCTTTTAGGCCATGGAGACAGCTGCCAGCCCGGTCTGTCGGGCCTTCCCCTTCCCCATCTCCTCCCCACCTGGACTTATCAACATCCTCCTCCCAACAATACAGTGCAAAGATTAACGATCAACCCACAACTGATACACAAAAAGTGACAATTTCAGCTCAAAAGGAATGGGAACAAGTGTTGGACAGTGACAAGTCGATGCCCTGTGGTCAGAGGTCACGGCCCATCCAAACCTGACCACCTACCACCACCACCATCACCACCAATTGAGATACAAGGAATTTCAACTCCACCAGGTGAAAAATGAGAATTCCCAGCAACTTCAAATGAGAAACAAGAACCCTCTCCAATACCCTGTGAGCTGAGTGACCTGGGCATGGGAGTGTAAACAGAGACCAGGTGTGAAACCTTCCGTACCTTGTGAGGGCATCAATACCATCTCCCTAGACAGTTCATAAGACCGGCTGCCCTGCGACCACCGAGATTACTTCCATATCTATACTGAAATCTTTTAACACGATACATAACTTTTAGTAGCTGTTTAGTGCACATTTTCAGCCGTTTGGTTACTTTATCCTCAATAAACCGATTATTATTATTATTACACAGACACACAGACAGACAGACAGACACACACACACAAACACAATCGTTTATTTCACTAAAATATTATAATAACACCACACCCCCCCCATAACCACGTAACACATCCACCCCCCCATAACCACGTGACACATCCACCCCCCCATAACCACGTGACACATCCACCCCCCCATAACCACGTAACACATCCACCCCCTCCCCATAACCACGTAACACATCCACCCCCCCATAACCACGTAACACATCCACCCCCCCATAACCACGTAACACATCCACCCCCCCATAACCACGTAACACATCCACCCCCCCATAACCACGTAACACATCCACCCCCCCATAACCACGTAACACATCCACCCCCCCCCCCATAACCACGTAACACATCCACCTCCCACAACCACGTAACACATCCCTACCACGAGACTGACAGAACACTGGTTGAACACTCCCTGACACATTCACTCTCAATATTCTCTGGCAGCTGGACAATATTTTCCTGGTGGTGAGCCGCAAGGCACTGACGGCAGCACGAGAGGGCCAAGGTTAGTCCTGAATTGTTGAACAGATATTTAGGCAAGTTTGTGCTACGGAATTGGTGTTTCTGATACAGTGTTTAACCCGATGTTTAGGTAAGTTTGTGTTAGGTATTAATGTATGTTTCTGATACAATGTTTAACCCGATATTTAGGTAAGATTGTGATACGGAATAGCTGTTTGTGATTCAGTGACATGTAATTCTAACATTTGATGAAATAAAGAACTTTGATGCAAGATGTCTTTGAATTCTGATTTTTTAACGCACGATACAAATATATTTTTTTTTGACTCACAGTACACAAGTAGGTAGAGATAAGGACACAGTACATCTTAAATATCGCAGCATATAAACTTTTAACGTACTTTCAATGTTTCTAACGTTCTTTAACGGGTTCTAACGAACATTAACGGATTCTAACGGACTTTAACGCGTTCTAACAGAATTTAACGTTTCCTAACAGACTTAAACGGGTTCTAACGTACTTTAACGGATTCTAACAGACTTTAACGTATTCTAACGGACTCTAAGAGAATATTTCTGATTCAGGTGGAGTCACACTGAAATATTTACGCCATGGTGGACGCTGGTTTAATACTGAAAGTTTAAGATGCTAGTTAAATCCATTCTTAGATCTCCAATTAAGAGGAGAATTCAACTCGAGAACCTTTGAGACTCTAAAATCTGGTGAGAGAAATAGAGAAAGGAGACTCATGGTGGCTATTTCTAGAGTAATAAATAGTAGACAACAACTAGCAGCAGAGAGAGGTGAGTTGCTATTAGTTGTGGCGTGTTTACAGGCGCAGAGAGAGAGAGAGAGAGAGAGAGAGAGAGAGAGAGAGAGAGAGAGAGAGAGAGTTTGTGTGGTTGTTTGTTGACATCTTGGGGGTTTGTGGGCAACCGTAACTCTCCCACCGGCAGCTAGGAGTCCCCGTTGCTCATCATCCCCTCAAGATTACATAAGTGAACTAAATACCTCCAGGAACACAGAGATCAACCAGCCACCACTACCACCATTATAACCATTACCACTGACACCACGATCACACACACACACACACACACACACACACACACACACACACACGCCACAGTGTAACGCTCAATTTACTGTTGATTTGATAGTCAGTCCGAGGGGCGTCGAGCAGTATGTAGCTCCCTCAGGCCGGCGAGGGGAGGTTAAACTGGGGTGAAGGGGAGGTTAAACTGGGGTGAAGGGGATGTTAACTGGCGTGAGGGAGGATAAAATGAGGTGTAGGGAGGTTTAAACTGGCGTGAGGGGAGGTTAAACTGGGGTGAAAGGAGGTTAAACTAATGGTAGGGAGATTAAACTAGGATGAGGGAAGAATAAACTGGGGTGAGGGGAGGTTAAACTAGGATGTGGGGAGAATAAACTGGGGTGAGGGGAGGATAAACTAGGATGTGGGGAGAATAAACTGGGGTGAGGGGAGGATAAACTGGCGAAAGGGAAGTTAAACTGGCACAAGGAGAGGTTAAAGTGGGGTGAAGGGGAGTTAAGCTGGTGTGAGGGGAGGTTAAACTAGTATAAGGGAGAGATTTAGCTGTTAGGTTGGGAGACTAAATCAGTATGCAGACAGCCTATGAGGAGGTGGGTCACTTCTTAGTATCCTGAGCAGCAGAGAGTTATGGCTCCAACGTGTTAAGTATGGTGATGTTACAGTGGTAAATGCATAGTAAGTTTTTATATAGTGTAAATTCACCATAAACTACTCGAATCAAACTGTTAACATCATGATAGCAATTTTTCCATTATTTTTTTTTTTTACTTTTCCAGTCTGTTTTCCAGTTTCTCAGTCTTTTTTCCAGTTTGTTTTCCAGTTTTCCAGTCTGTTCTACAATTTTCTGTCAGTTTTCATCTTTTTTTAGTTTATTTTCCATTTTTACAGTCTGTTTTCCGGTTTGTATACCACTTTTACAGTCAGTTTATCACTTCTCAATATATTTTCTAGTCTCTTTCCACTTTTCCAGTCTGTTTTCCAGTTTTTCAGACAATCTTCTACACAGAAAGCTCAAGTTACATCTGTGGTCGAACACCTTCTATCCTTGTAATATTTACTTAGTGTTATGCGATGCTTCTACCACTGGTCGATTACTTGGGCGCCTGTCAGAAGTTGGTGTCTTACCCCCTTTGTGTGGTAAAACTACAGCAGCCATTGCCAGAAACTTTTCTCAAAACAACTTCCAACTCCATGCTCTCGCCCATGTAATTTACAGAAATTTGTGAGTGTGATTTTTTATTTTTCTTTATAGCCAAAGAAGTTGTAGTTCCGAGGAGTAGGACTTGTTTTAGCAAACCTCAGAAACAGCAGTTGGAGTAGTCAAGTTGGGGGAATTCCAGGGGGTTGATGTCCTAAAGTAAGACCGTCAGACATCTAGCAGGAGGAACTTTGTGATTGAGGTTCTAGAGTAGGGAAGAAATCTGGAATACATTTTTCTCCAAGAACTGGGAGTCCATTTCAACGATTCCAAAAAACGGGAGATCTGGAGCAGTGGTTCAGATAGTTGTGGTTCTGGAGCAGTGGTTCAGATAGCTGTGGTTCTCAAGCAGTGGTTTAGATAGTTGTGGTTCTGGAGCAGTGGTTCAGATAGTTGTGGTTCTGGAGCAGTGGTTCAGATAGTTGTGGTTCTGGAGCAGTGGTTCAGATAGTTGTGGTTCTGGAGCAGTGGTTCAGATAGTTGTGGTTCTGGAGCAGTGGTTCAGATAGTTGTGGTTCTGGAGCAGTGGTTCAGATAGTTGTGGTTCTGGAGTGGGAGTAATAGAAATCAAATGGTCCCATAGGCTAACACCCCTAAGTGAGAGTTCCAGGGGCAGGAAACTCGTGTAGGTGTTAAAAAAATAAAGACTGGAACTAAACTTTCAGGACTCGGAGTTCTTAAGTGGATAATCCTGGAGTTTGAGGTCTGGGGGGAGAGTTGCTGGAATCATCCGTGGACCTTGGACGAAGAGTTCTTGAATTTAGGACGAGACAAGAGTTTCTAAAGCCGGGGGTCCTGGAACAAGAGCTCTAAGAGTTAGGAGTCTGGAATGGGATCTCAAAAACTCGGGTGTCTGAACCTGGAAGACTGCACAAGTTCCAGGAGGTGGTGACCTGGAGGAAGCCGTGCGTAGGAGTTTTGATAAAGCTCTTGGGAGGAAGATAGGCAAGAACATGGGATTAGATCACGTGGTGGATTTCAACTTTTGTCATGTGACCTTAATATCATGAAGGGTTTATGTCCAGCTATGACTCTTCCATGACACTTGAAAAATTTACATCAGTGGCCGGGAAGTAAACGACAATGGGACACTCATTTAAGTTTTAACATACTTTACGAAACAAGTTAAAAACGGTAAATTTGTGTTGACGTGTCATATAAACAACCTCCCATCTGTCTTGTGTAAGGTATAATTCTTTAACCAAGAAACTGACGGTCTACGGTGCATCCTTTCCCCTCTGCCCCCACGTGTCCTACTTTCTCCCCTCACTTCCGTTTCCCTTTCCTCCTTCCCCTCACCTCCCCCCTCCCCACACACAGGATGAAGCCGTCACTCACTATAAATTTTCCATGAAGCGATGATCCCAGAAATAAGTCGGGAAATTGGAAATCTGTCCTGGAGTTGGACGGCGGCCAGCCCCTCCACTCTCCCCCTCCAGCTGCCGCCGACCGCTACCACAACCCCCCAGCCGCCACAGGACCCCCCCCACCACAACCCCCCAGCCGCCACAGGACCCTCCAACACAACCCCCCAGCCGCCACAGGACCCTCCAACACAACCCTCCAGACGCCACAGGACCCTCCAACACAACCCCCAGCCGCCACAGGACCCTCCAACACAACCCCCCAGCCGCCACAGGACCCTCCAACACAACCCTCGATCTTCTTTACTATCACCAACACCCCCCTTCACCACCACCCCCTCCAACACCACCAACACCACCAATCACCACCACTAACACCCTACAGTCACAATAGGAAAACACTAAGTAAACGGCAGGAACAAAGTGCCCCCTCCCCCCTCGAGGACAGGTAATCTGGGCCATCACCTGAAGTAAAACTCGAGACTAAACCATAAGAAACTAAGATTTCTCCCCAGACGACAGACCTCACCTGCGGGTACACCTGTGTCTCGCTCTTTGCTTTCTTTCAGGTGGGTGAAGGAGAGGCCATTAGTTGATTACGATCACTTGATGATTAGCCAGGTACAGCTTATTTCATCTGATTATTAAACACCTTAATCTTACCTGGGGGAGAGGTTAGGTTAGGTTTAGTTAGCGTTAAGGTGTTTAATCATCATGTGAAATAAGCTTGGGTGTCTTACATTCAGGTGATACGCTGATTATAAACACGTAATACAATAATACAGTTGTAGTATGACAGTAAAACTCAGGTAACTGGTCAGAGTAACATAAGTTTTTGGTAAAGGATAACTCACTGTCGTCAGATCACCTTGATTATGAGTCAGGTGATTATAGAACGATGTAACAGAAAAGTATTAATTTTTTTAAAGAAGTTAGTCAACGTTATTAGGTAATCATGCAAATGAAATCAGGCGACTGTCACATGTTGCATTAATGTAAAACCAGAGTTGGATGTAAAACTTAACGTGACCTACATTTCATCACAGGTGACTAAGTATTATACCTGAACTGTGTAAATAAACTGACCTAATTACTTTCCATACAGGTGACTTGGAATAATAGTACTGAACTGTGTAAATGAAGTCTGGTGTGTGATGACCTAATTTTAACAAGTGATTAGTAGTTTATGATGATTGATCGTGGGCATAAAACGTTGGTAGATAATACATTGATGTGGGCAAGGCTTTAGGTGAGAAGACATGAGACGCTTTATATTACCAGTACAGAAATAGGTGACAGTGAATGAGTTATGACACACACACACACACACACACACACACACACACACACACACACATATATCAAGGTGGGTTATGTGATAGCCCTGGTGGTGAGTCTCTCTCTCTCTCTCTCTCTCTCTCTCCAAATCACTCTTTTTATCTCTCTTTGTCTCTCCTTCTCTTTCAACACCCTCTCTGATAAGAACACGTCAGAACACGTCAGGGACAAAACAGCTGATCTATCACAACATAAACAAAGGCCACGTGTCTCCGGACCTCGCTTCGCTGCTTGTGTTTACAGCGCACAACTTCCTGTCTCACACGGCCTGAGTGCCTTCAGACCTGAGTGTGTGTGAGTCCCTTAGGCGTTGAGAGAGAGAGAGAGAGAGAGAGAGAGAGAGAGAGAGAGAGAGAGAGAGAGAGAGAGAGAGAGAGAGAGAGAGAGAGAGAGAGACTCACCACCAGGGCTATCACATAACACGCCTTGATGTGTGTGTGTGTGTGTGTGTGTGTGTGTGTGTGTGTCACGAAGCACCAGTAAGAAGCTGGAGAGAGAGACGAGTTCTACCTAAGTAATTAAGTTAAGTGATGGTGAGAGTCGCAAGGGAGAGGGAAGAGAAGAGGAAGGAAGGAAAAAGAATATATAGGAGGTTGTGAAGGAAAGGAGGGATGAAGAGAGAGGAGGAGTAGAACATAGAGAAGAATAGAAGAAGGGGGTGAAATAGGAGATGAGTAAGGCATGGAGAGAGAGAGAGAGAGAGAGAGAGAGAGAGAGAGAGAGAGAGAGAGAGAGAGAGAGAGAGAGAGAGGAAAGTCTCGTGTTCCTCCCAGTTTAAAGAGAACATTTGTCTTTATCATAGAATCATAAGCTCCAGGTGGGCTCTCTCTCTCTCTCTCTCTCTCTCTCTCTCTCTCTCTCTCTCTCTCTCTCTCTCTCTCTCTTTTGTGTCCTCCCCTGTCTCTATCTTTCGTCTCTCTCTCTCTCACTTTCCTGTCTCGCCCCGTGTCTCTCTATCTCTCTCCGGTTTCTGATCCATGTGAAGTATTGTGACACTAGCTCTTCCGTCTCTCCGGGTCGTGATACGGTTCTGGGTCCCACTGAAATATTTTTAAATGTAACACAAATGATTCTAAAGGTAACAACAGCAACACTATCCCTTAAAATGTAATTAACTCGATTCAGAATGATGTTACAATTAGGGGTGATTAAGTAATTAAATTTATGGTTGGTGTCATATCATTCTTCCTCCCTACGGCTTCACCTCCATTCTCCCCCTCCTCCCCCACAGTTAATCTCCCCATGTCATCACCCCAGCAATATTATCACCTTTTCTCCTCCCCATCTTTGTTTTCACCCCATCATTCTCACTCTCCCTTTCCCATCTTCCTCCTTCTCCCAACCCTTTCCTCAACATCCTTCCTCCCTATCATTCCTCACTCTCTTCCTTCTTCTCTCCGCGTTACCCTCCCTCTCTTACCTATTTTCCCTTCCCTCTCCTCCCTTCCCTCTCCACCCCCCCCCCTCCATCCCTCTCCACCTCTAAAGAAAAACATTAAAGGTCTATTCTTAACTTCTCAAGGAGTATTGAAAGAAATATTTGATGAGAAGAGAGAGAGAGAGAGAGAGAGAGAGAGAGAGAGAGAGAGAGAGAGAGAGAGAGAGAGAGTTGATTAAGGAAGGATTAAAGCGGTAGTTTATCTTACTGAGACGCCAAGGACCTTTACTATTACAGTGGGGGGAATATGTTTACGACTGGGGAGAAAATATTGTTGGTGGGGAGAAAACTTGTGTTGGTAGGGAGAAAATTGTGTTGGTGGGGAGAAAATTGTGTTGGTGGGGAGAAAATTGTGTTGGTGGGGAGAAAATTGTGTTGGTGGGGAGAAAATTGTGTTGATGGGGAGAAAATTGTGTATATGGGGAGAAAACTTGTGTTGGTGGAGAGAAAACTTGTGGTGGTGGGGAAAAAATTGTGGTGGTGGGGAGAAAATTGTGTTGGTGGGGAGAAAATTGTGTTGGTGGGGAAAAAATTGTGTTGGTGGGGAGAAAATTGTGTTGGCGGGGAGAAAACATGTGTTGGTGGGGAGAAAACTTGTGTTGGTGGGGAAAAAACAATACTGACGGGCACACTTACGGTCTTAAAACCTATACCGAACTACACAGACCTATAGAGAGATCACACTGTAACCAAAATAATACCTGTACTTACCTGTACCATTCACTAAGGTGCAAATGACTGTACCTGCAGCCAAACTTCTGTCTCATTAAGAGTTAAGTGGCGGCAGCAGCACTCTCACTGGGGCAGCAGGTAAGTGGAGGTAAATATTCCCTTTATCAAGGCGGGATAATGAGACTAAGTCAAGTGCAGTGACGTCTGAGAGAGAGAGAGAGAGAGAGAGAGAGAGAGAGAGAGAGAGAGAGAGAGAGAGAGAGAGAGAGAGAGAGAGAGACCTACTATACTTCCATTCACCCAGCTTCAGAAAATATCAAATGCAACAAAATCCTACTCATATGATGGTCAAGCTAGAGGAAGATCCATCGCCAACAGCATATTGCAGAGCGCCGAGCAATATTGCAGAGTATCGAGAGGCGAGTCAACACAGGAAGGAAAGACTGGAGGGGCCTTAATCCGCCTTGCAATATGGGTCCGTGGGCTCCAAGGTTGTAATATGGGTTCGTGGGCTCCAAGGTTGCAATATGGGTTCGTGGGTTCCAATGTTATAATGTAGAGTCTCTCTCTCTCTCTCTCTCTCTCTCTCTCTCTCTCTCTCTCTCTCTCTCTCTCTCTCTCACCTTCACTCAGGTATAATTAATGTATACCTACTTCAAGCTCACTGTTTACTTCCAAGTACAAGATGTTTCCACTGAGCATTTCCCACCATGGATACTTAACATTAATACATACATACATACATACATACATACATACATACAGAAGGGAAAACTATGTTAATGTAAAATGTTCAGTATATTACACCTTTACAATATGGATGAGGGAGTGTGTGTATGATTATACCAGCTACACCTTCACAACTTCCTCCTACCCACACACACACCCACTGCCATCATCCTGCTACTACCCACACACCCACTACTACAACCTTCTCTCCTACCCACACACACACCCACTGCCATCATCCTGCTACTACCCACACACCCACTACTACAACCTTCTCTCCTACCCACACACCCACCACATCTAAACCACCCTCTCTATCACCACCACACCTTCCTATCCACGCCTTCCTATCCACACACCTCCCCAAGACCTCGAAAGTTTGCTTCATCTAGAGAATGTTAGGTTAGGTTAGGTTAGCTTGATCCACTTACCAGGTGTTGTCATGGCGGCTTACCCCTCGTCTCACCTGAAACACAAGAACACAATATCAGATATGTACACACACACACACACACACACACACACAGAACACTATCTTAAACCAACCCAACAAGGAATCTCACTCGATGTATGTATGTATGTATGTATGTATGTATGTACGTATGTATGTATCAAACAAGGAACTGGGATATTTGAAACACACTAAAGGATATAGAAGGGGTGTCGGATAGGGGAGTCGGAGAGGAAGGTCGGAGTCGGAGAGGGAGATCGGAGAGGGGTCGGAATCGGAGAGGGATTCGGGTCGGAGAGGGAGGGAGGGGAGGGAGAGGGGTCGGAGAGGGAGAGGGGTCGGAGAGGGAGAGGAAGAGGGGTCGGAGTCGGAGAGGAAAAGGGGTTGGAGTCGGAGAGGGAGAGGGGTCGGAGTCGGAGAGGGAGAGGGGTCGGAGAGGGGTCGGAGAGGGGTCGGAGTCGGATCTTTTTAAGCTTTCTCTGGGATTCAAGGTATAACGCCAGGCTGCAGGATATTCACAGCTGATTTGATACATTTTCTGAGTGTTGTGTCTCAGCTCACGGTTAGCTGGAGTTACTGCATCGACCCTGAGCAGAACTTGTTTTTCACACACACACACACACACACACACACACACACACACACACACACACACACACTATACAAAGCTTTTAAAACGATCAAATGCAACCTTAGACACCCTAACGCTGCCTTAAATTAACTCAACCTAACCTAACCTAACCTAACCTAACCTAACCTAACCTATCCTAACCTATCTACCCTGGTCACTATCCCTGCAGGCCCCTTCCCCTGCCACTACCACATCACCAATCACTTCCTCTGCCACTACCCCTGCCATTAAACAGGCCACGTCCCCTACCACTTTAAAATAAAAACAATCCCTGCAAACCACTACCCCAGCCACTACCTCTGCCCACTATCCCTTCCCACTTCCCGTACCACTACCACTTCCCTTGCCACTACCACTTCCCTTGCCACTACCCCTCACCAGGACTCACACTAACCAGCTGTGTGTGTATCTCCCGCTAACAACGAAATAACACTCTTGTTTACGAGATAACCAGGTGTTAGTGAGGTAGGTCCCCGCCACCCTCTCGCTAATATAACTTGAGCACATACTCACTTACCCGCCTCTGTTTCCTCCTGTCGCTAGGTACACCGAGTTGTCTGAACAGTATTACCTGAGAACCTTAACTCTGGGAATGGTTGAGTTAATTAATTAGTTAGTTACCTGTACGGGTCAACACATCACAATTCACTCTAGGAATGGTTGAGTTAGTTAATTAGTTACCGCTTATTAGTGTTAAGAGGACCGACACAGTCGCCTCTGATAACCCACCGCTGTCAATATAATTAATTACAGGTGTGACAGGTTGAGTAATTCCCAGGTGGTGACAGGTACTGGGCAAGGACGGCAGGAAGACGGAGCACAGAGAGATAGACGGACAACGGAAAACTGTAGGAGGGAGGGGACAGAAAGACGGAGGGAAGGAGAGACAATAATAAACAGACAGATGGAGGAAACAACCGGAAAGCGGACAGAAAACGGTAAAGACGGAAAAACGGACAAATGGACGGGAAAACGGACAGATCGACAGAAAAACGGACGAAACACTCTCCTAAAAACTCCTGCCCAGCAACCTCCAGCACCCACCTGGCCCTTAGCACCGTCCACCACCTGGTCCTCAGCACCGTCCACCACATGGCCCTCAGCACCGTCCACCACATGGCCCTCAGCATCGTCCACCACATGGCCCTCAGCATCGTCCACCACATGGCCTGCAGCACCGTCCACCACATGGCCCGCAGCACCGTCCACCACATGGCCCGCAGCACCGTCCAACATATGGCCCCCAACCGGCCACCACCTGGCCCCCAACACCGGCACCATAAAAGCCTCACGCTCGATATAAATTCCGGCCCAGGAAGGTAAACTTTATTTACTCTCTGCCATTAATATTTTCCTCAATAAAATAGAGTGATTAACGTCTCTCCCACCCACCCTCCTCCCCGGCGGCGTGGGGTGAGGTAGGGTGGGGTGGGGTGGGGTGGGGTGGGGTGGGGTGGGGTGGGGTGGGGTGGAGTGGGGTGGGGGTTGGGGTGGGGTGGGCTGGGCTGGGGTGGGGGTGGCTTAGGTGTGACGTGGTGTAATGTAGTGTGGTGTTTGGTGTTGCGTTGCATGGTGTGGTATAGGTGTGATGTGATGTACAGTAGAGTGGTGTGGCTGTGCCGTGGTAATGGTGTGGTGTGGCGTAGCGGACACCAACACTACATGACTAATCTTATGTATTTTTTCAGCAGTAGCGTGTGTAAAAAAAAAAAAGCTTTGTTGAATATAGAAAACTCGTAGATACAAAATGCACTTCTGAACCCCCCAATAGCCAATTCAATTACCACAAAAGACACTTCATTTGAGATATATGGCAGTATATTTAATACAGAGGGTTATTTCTTTAAGATAAAACACATTACTTAACATAAAAGACCCTGTAATTAAACACAAAAAACTATTTAATGCAAAAGTAAAGCGACATCAAGGCACAGACAAAGTTGCAACACAAAAGCCTCCGTACCTGAGACACAGAGAAGAGGAAACTGGAGAGACAAGTTTAAAAGGCTATTATCCCGTGTCTTAATTAAGGCTTTATCTTACCTATGTACGTGTTAATGATGCATGTGTGTGTGTGTGTGTGTGTGTGTGTGTGTGTGTGTCCACCTCCAACAACACTCACGTCCCCTCCTTCCAAATACACCAACACCTAACGTCTACAACACCACCACCACCGACCTCTCCACCCCTCCCACATCACCCAACTTTCTTCCCACCCCACCTACGTTTCCATCACCTACTTTCCCACCAACCCCCCTTCCCAACCCACCCACCCACCCCTAATCCACCCCTTCACCACCACCCAGCCCACCCCTCACCACCCCTCACCACCACCCAACCCACCCAGCCCACCTTCCTACAGACAATATAAAGTAGAGGGGAAGTAAAGCAGTAAGTCTCCAGGCCTCTCACCGCCCGACACTTCCTTTGGTCTCCCTCAACATCTTCATCGATTTTACCTCCAGGGGAAAAAAACAAGTGCTGGTAAGAATGGCCGGCGCGAGTGTGGTGGTGGTTGGAGGTGGAGTGTGAGTGTTGGGGGTGGGGGGTGGTGGAGTGTGAGTGTTGGGGGTGGGGGGTGGAGTGTGAGTGTTGGGGGCGGGGGGTGGAGTGTGAGTGTTGGGGGTGGGGGGTGGTGGAGTGTGAGTGTTGGGGGTGGGGGGTGGAGTGTGAGTGTTGGGGGTGGGGGGTGGTGGAGTGTGAGTGTTGGGGGGGTGGTGGAGGTGGAGTGTGAGTGTTGGGGGTGGAGAGGGGTGGAATGTGAGTGTTGGGGGGGTGGTGGAGGTGGAATGTGAGTGTTGGGGGGGTGGTGGAGGTGGAGTGTGAATGTTGGGGGTGGGGGGTGGAGTGTGAGTGTTGGAGGGGGGGTGGTGGAGGTGGAGTGTGAGTGTTGGGGGTGGGGGGTGGAGTGTGAGTGTTGGAGGGGGTGGAATGTGAGTGTTGGGGTGGGGGGGGGTGGTGCGGGTGGTAGGGGTGGTAAATGGTGTAATGGTAGAGTCGTGTGTGTGTGTCTGTGTGTGGTGATGATTTTCTTGGCAATATTACACCACAACCACCACCACCACCATCATCATCATCACCAACATCACTACACACCACCAGAGAGAGAGTATGGCCCCTCACCACCACCTACAGTTCCTGGAAGAAGACTGAGGCTATGAATAAGTAATCCAGTTTGCTATGTCATTTCACCAGCACACGTCCATACAGAGACTAGGGTACAGTACTCACCATTGGCGGGGTATGGAACCTAGCCTAGCCAAGCCTAACCTAACCTAACCTAACCTAACCAAACCAAACCTAACCTAACCAAACCTAACCTAACCTAACTCTAACGTTCGCCTGCCGTAACTTATAAACGTTTTTGTAGCGTAACCCCAATAAACGTTCGTCTGGCGTCAATCTTACACACGTTGGTCACTACTTGGGGTGGGTGGGCGGGGGGAGAGGAAAGGGGTACGAACGACAGGCGCTGGTGATTGCCCTCGGTGGCGTTAGACAGGCCAAGGGAGAGAGTGATAGGGCCAGACGCCTTCATCAGGGAACGACGACGTGTATGGCGGTGTTAATCTATCTCTTGGCACCTCACCTGACACACTTAATCCTGCCTCCACGCCCTCCCCCCACCACGCCTCTTTCCCTACCCTCCCCACGCCTCCTTCCCTCCCTCCCACGCCCCCTCCCTCCATGCCCTCTCCCCACCACGCCTCCTTCCCTACCCTCCCCACGCCTCCTTCCCTCCCTCCCACGCCCCCTCCCTCCATGCCCTCCCCCCACCACGCCTCCTTCCCTCCCCCCACACCCCCTCCCTCCACGCCCTCCTTCCCTCCCTATGCCTTCCTCACTCCTTCTCTCCAAACGCCTCCCTCACTCCTTTTCTCCCTCTCCCTTCCTCCCCACGCCTCCTTCCCTCTCTCCTCACTCACCACACCTCCTTCCTTTCCCTTTCCTCACGACTTCTTCCCTCATTCACGACGACCAAATCTCTCCGTCAGTCCTGTCTGTTTATCAAGACGGTCACAGTGTCAGTCTGTATGTCAGTCAGTCCCTGGTGGTGAAAGCCAGGTAATGGTGATGTACTAAGATCAGAAGTTCAAAGTTGACACGATATTGTTTTTTTTTAGAACGTGTGTGTGTGGGTGTGTGTGTGTGTGTGTGTGCGTGTGTGTGTGTGTGTGTGTGTGTGTCCAAAAAATCCAGGTGTGTTGAGGAGAGTTATAGGTAAGTCATGACCCCATTTCTATACCTTGCCTACAATAAGCATACATAACTTTACAACATTATATGAACAAGTTATAGTTTCAAACATTGTTGTAACCACTGTATCTATTGTTCAGGTGGAAAGTTTGTTGTTGATAATGAATAGAACTGTGTTACCTGTATGTGGGGTATTTTGTAGTTACTTAATGGATTAGAATTTATCGTACACTAATTTTTAGGCACAGACAGACAGACAGACAGGACACAGACAGACAGGACACACACACATACACACACACACACACACACACACACACACACACATACACACACTGTTCCTAAACCAGCATACAGCCAACTTTGGACCCCTGTTATGACCCTCTGATCGTCCATCACGGATCCACACCTTCAACACGAGTCAAAACATCATTTAACATATATGGGGGAAACTCAGTAGCTGAATGAAGGAGTTCGTCCTGGGAAACACAAGGCAAGTCGAACATATAAAATCAAGAATTCTAGATCGTACTGGGAGACACATTATAGTAAGAATTGATGAAATGGCGTTGTTCTTCCTGGGAAACACAAGGTAGAAGCCCCAGAGGCATTGGAAGGTAATCAATATACACCGTATTGGAAGTCAATTCGCCCATCACCAGGAATTTGTATGTAAATTGCTGTTGACTCCCGATGTGTGTTGTGGCCACCGGCAGGTGTTATATTGTGGCCACAACACCTGAGTAATCCGGACACGTGTTAAGTAGGTGTTATACTGCGACTTTAACACCTGAGTGATCCGGACAGGTGTTGAAGCAAGTGTTATATTGTGGCCTTAACACCTGAACGAACAGGACAGGTGATGAAGCAGGTGTTACAATTAGCTGAATAAGCAACAAACAACATTGAGATAACTAAACAAATATACAAAAAATAAGTAAAAACAAAGTTAAAATCAATATAAAAACAAAATATGAAAGTGAGATATAACCGTAAATGTTGTTATAGGTCATTAATTAAGGACACGCATCGGTGTTTATGTCTAATGAGGGCGGCAGCTGTCTCCCTCCACCAGATGGCAGCACCAGTGATCAAGTGCCCTCTATTATACGGGGTCAATCTCGTTCTTTTCTGCCTAGATGAGGGTTAATTACTTACTACACGGCGAGACAAGGCCCTTTGGTGAGTGTTAAAGAAGTCGGTAAAATTGACACACACACACACACACACACCTCAGACAGACAAATACACACAAAACCATACACGTACAGACAGAAAGACACACAGACAGACACTTCCTCCTCCACAACGGTTCATAATTACAAGGGGAACGTGACACCCAACCACAACGATAAGGAAACCTAACCTAACCTAACCTAACCTAACCTAACCTAACCTAATCTCCTCTAATCTAACAGTGTAAACCATCCACCTGAGAAATAAAACAGAGGCCCTCAACGTCAGGTTCCATCGCCTAGGGAAGAAGATTTGGGACAAGCTCCTGGACGACCCTCACAGCCCAGACCACCTACGCGGGGAAGACGCCAACGGAGGGAGACCCCACGCCTGGTGAGTCTGTCCCCACTACAACAACCCAACCCGCGACCCATCTATGTCCGCCACAGTGATCCACCTTAGATTAAAACTTAGATGATATAAGATCACATTTAACAAGTCACAATCAAGTGAGTCCATAACGTAATACAGTATAAGATTTTAATAAACTTGTAATTATAAAATCAAATTAGTCAATGTCTACCAAAGTAACCAGTGTACAACCTAATCCTTGATCCCAGGTTAGCTTAGATAGTCAACAAACTCTGTAATATGTAAAACAAGGGGTGTCGTCCCCTTCTGTTCAACCCATTAAACCTCTTTTCCAACCTTTCCTCCCACGACTATCTAACCTAACCTAACCTAACCTAACCTAACCTAACCTAACTTAACCTAATCAAATCTAAGTCCTTCAGCGTGTTAAGAAAATATATACTATAAACGAGAGAGAGAGAGAGAGAGAGAGAGAGAGAGACTATACCACGTCGCCATAATTGCCTTTATTAAGTATTTACCTCCCGCCGCCTCTGCAGTACCATGTATTGATCTGACCTGTGGTGTGTCTGTTTGTCAGTATCTCCCTGTTTGTTTGTTTGTTTGTATGTCTTCCCCAGTGTCTGTGTTTGTTTGTCTGCCCCTGTGTCTGTTTGTTAGTCTGTCCCTGTGTCTCTGTCTGTGTTTGTCTGTCAATGTGTCTGTTTGTTTGTCTGCCCCTGTGTCTGTGTCTGTGTTTATCTGCCCGTATGTCTGTTTGTATGTCTGCTTGTGTCTGTGTATTTGCATGTGTTTGTATACCCATGTGTCTGTGTCTCTGTCTGTCTGTCCGTGTGTCTGTAGAAATCGAAGCCAGGAGTCGAAACCATGAATTAAATCCAAGGGGGGGGGGGGGGGTAAGGCGGGAGGGGAGGGGAGGCTGGAGGGGAGAGTAGGGGGAGCAGGGAAGGGAAAGGAGGGGGAGGAGGTTGAAGGAGGGGGGTAGGAGGGGCAGTCTTCACATAGCCACTATCAAGGGAAGGGGTTTGAGGGGGTTTGAGTGGGCGGGTGGGTGTGGGTGTGGGGGTGGTGTGGGGTGGGGGTGGTGATACATGGACCGCTACAGCCAATCTCGGCCTGGTCTTAACGCCGCACTTAGCCAATTTGTGGCCAATTCAGAGTCAATAGTGGCCATTGTAGGGCTAACAATACACTACTTGGCCAGCGGGGATGAATATGTCTGAGAAGGTTACGGAGGGCGGTGAGGAAGGTGAGGAAGGTGAGGGCGGTGAGGAAGGTGAGGAAGGTGAGGGCGGTGAGGAAGGTGAGGAAGGTGAGGGCGGTGAGGAAGGTGAGGAAGGTGAGGGCGGTGAGGAAGGTGAGGGCGGTGAGGAAGGTGAGGAAGGTGAGGGCGGTGAGGAAGGTGAGGAAGGTGAGGAAGGTGAGAGAACTCCTTCCCTCTTACCTACCGGGCCCACTGTACCGCTGTAACATTGTATAAATCATCTTACTGGTCCACACCAAGACCACGCCAAGACCACACACCAAGACCACACACCAAGACCACACACCAAGACCAAACCATGACCAAATGACGACCACATAACCTCGCCAAGACCGTGTTCAGGTGAGGAGAGGGAGAGGGGGAGGGAACAAGAGATAGAAGAGTAGGGAAAAGAAGGAGAAAAGACCTGATAGGGGAGGAGAAGGGAAGGTGAGAATAATAAGAGGTAATAATAAAGTAAATAAGACAACTGGATGATGAAGGTGATGAGAAACAAAACACAGAGAGACAAGAAGGGCCGACAGACCTCCGCAAATGAGTTATTAATCGGAAAAGTTTGGCTGAGGATGAGGGTGGACGATGTGAGGAGGAGGAGGAGGAGGAGGAGGAAGGAGAGGAGAGAGGAGGAGATGAAGGAAGAAGGTGGAGGAAGGAGGTGGAGGAAGGAGGAGGTGGATAGGAGGAAGAAGAGGATAGCTAAGGGTGAAAGGAGATGGATGAAGAGGTGAAACACACACACACACACACACACACACACAGATAAAAATTACCTAAACAAACACAACAACCCCCCCCCCCCCCCACAAACACGTCAACACTTTCACAAACAACAACACAAATAAACACCCATAAATCAAACACAAACTTTACTTAACAAACGAGATACAAAATGCAAAACAAACATATAAAAAAAAACACAGCCATAAAACACGCAAGAACTTCACCAAGAAAAGACATTTACCAAACAAACAAACACTGGTGAAATTGGGTTGGCACTTAACCAAACACGGATGGTGAAATGGACTAACGAACACACACATTCACACTCACACTCACACACACTCACATTCACACACACACACACACACTCACACACACACACTCTCTCACACACACACACACACACACACACACGAAATTCCAGAGACACAAATGGTGGATATTGGACAGTAATTGGTGCATAAACAGTTGATGAGTAGAGTAGGAGTAGAGTAGAGTAATGTAGAGTAGAGGAGAGGAGAGGAGAGGAGAGGAGAGGAGAGGAGAGGAGAGTAGAGGAGAGTAGAGTAATTCTTCTTTTTATTATTATTGTTGTTGTTATGTTTGCAGTTGTTGTTGTTGTTGTTGTTGTTGTTTTTGTTGTTGTTATTATCATCATCTTAAACCTAAACATGTTATGATCTATAAACTATTTCAGGATTAAACCAAAATAGTTTTCCTCGACTGGGATGCAGAGTTTAAACCTTCGGGGATAAGCTGAGTCACATAGTTTAAAGCTTAAGTATACCTCGGCCTCTATAATAAGCTAGTTTATTCCCTGAGCTTGAATAGTTTAATAGGCTGTGTGAACTAATAGGTCCTTTATGTTAAGGGTGTGTGTGTATGTGTATGTGTGTGTGTGTGTGTGTGTGTGTGTGAAGGTAAACTAGTTTGATTTCACTTAACCTAACCTAACCTAACCTAACCTAACCTAACCAAACAGGTAATATGTTAAGTATCTGTTGTCCACAATTTTATACCTGTATAATTACTTGTACAAATTACACCTCAATGATCATAATCCCTTCTCTAAGGCTAATTACTCGCCACCTATGGTTATTCAAGGTCACTTTTTGGTGTTTACGTGTTATTCTGGATGTAATTAGGTAGTTAGACTCATTAAATTCGTTCAAAATCTCATTATGTGTACTGTTCAACATGATGATTAACCCCCCAGAGGAATAAATATGAACTAGCATCACTGAATCGTCTTGTGAATAAACTAATTTCAGTAAATTAAGGAAATAATCAATTAACGAACACAAAATAAAACAAGTGAATAAATTTGTTTGATCTTGAAAATAAAATAAAATTACCGTCCCAACTATTCCTAAAATTAAACTAGATTAAGTTTTACAAGACACGGTACAATTTGTGTAGTCTTCAGGCCAAACTAGATTTATCCAACACGAACAGTACAGTGTTATCCCCGTACAGCCTCTGAAGTAAAGCTAGTTTTATTGGTACACTATATAATAAACCAGTTTAAGTCACTGTATTACCGCTTGTGTGGACGCCGGACAAAACTAGTTTAGTCCATAGGAGAAGAGGAGTAACGTCACCCACGAGAATAAACAGGTTTAGCGACAAAAGACCTACAATATAAAACTGAGGAGTAATCTAGTTTTACCACAGTCTATAAGATTAAATTAAACTACTTCCAGCTCATGAATATAACTATAATAAACTAGTTTAGTCGATGAACTCCGGGATAATCTTGTTTAGCTCCGATAAACAGACACACCGTAAACTAAACGAACTGCTTTTATCAGAATAGAGAGTCACAGTAAACTAGTTTTGGCAGAACGAAGGAGGTGCAGGAAATCATATTAGTCAGAATTGGGACACGTCAAGGGTATAAAAAAAACTAGTTTAAGCAGAAGAAAAAAAGAAAAAAATAATTTAGCCAGGAAAAAATTAAAATAAATTAGTTTACTCAAAATGGAAGACACTCAGTAAAATATTGAAGATTAGGAATGCTAGAATAAACTTTGTCAGTTTTTAGACGGGAGAATAATCTCATTTAATCGGTAAAACCAATATGAGAATAAATAAACAAATTCACTCCCTAAGAACAGAGAACGCCGAAATAAACTAATTTAATCTGAATACTGAATTTGTTTTGGCAACACGAAAAAAAAAAAAAAACGTATAAACTCATTTTGTTAGATTAAACATGCCGGGAAAAAAACTCGTTTACTTAAAATGAAAAAGAAACACGGTATTGTCGCCCCCGGAGTAAACTAGTTCGGGCCGCTACCAGAGTTATAATATATAATCTATGGCAACGTAATTTAACAGCCCACTGGCAAGGAGATAGGTTAGGGGTGTGGGGAGGGGAGGGGAGAGGAGGGGAGGGTAAGTTCTATGAGGGGAGAGAAGCGGGGAGAGAAGCGTGGGGTGTCGTGTAGGAAGGGAGGGAGGGAGGTTATCACTGGGATGGGTGGGGAGGGAGAGAAGCAAGGGATAGAGGAACGGAGAAGAGAAGAGGGTGGCAAAGAGGAGGAGGAGGAAGCCGATAGCAGAGATGTGGTCGGAAGGAGGAAGAGAGGAGAGGAAAGGAGAGGAGAACAGGTGTTTGGTAGATGAGAAAAGATAGGAAAAGTTAGAGGAGAGGGAAGAAAGGAGGAGGTAGAAGAGAGGGAAGAGGGAAGAGAGGGAGAGACTAAGGGTCGAGGTTTAGTGAACTGAATATTTAACTTAACTCATAATATCTCGTCGCCTTTACACCAAATTCATTATAACTTGCGCGTCATAACACAGCAACTTGTTGTAACTTTACTCATAACACCGAAACTATTTATAATTTGCTTCACAACACAACCGAATCATGATAACTTGCGTCATAACACAAACAGATCATTACAACTTGCACCATAACACAACCAGCTCATGATAACGTGCGTTATAACACAACCATAACACAACCAAATCATAACAACTTGCACCATAACACAACCAGATCATGATAACCTGCATCATTACGACAACAAAACATTGGCCAATCACGAACTAGTACGCAGTGACGTCATATGTATACACACCTACCACCTGGGTCACAATGACGTCACACCACAACACTAAAATCAATACATCAGGATCCGTGACAAGACATGACTAATGACGTAATGGGGAAATATTTACCTGACCAATGATGACGTCAGAGAATCAATAAGTAATGATGACGTCAGAGCATCAATGAGTAATAATGACGTCAGAACATCAATAAGTAATGATGACGTCAGAACATCAATATGTAATGATGACGTCAGGGCAGCAGCAGGTGAATCAAATCACAATAAGTTAGATTGTGAACAGGTGCCGGGTCGTGTACCAATTAACGGAATGTGGCACTACACCACCACCTGTACATGACCTGGTAACCCACATACAGCCTAGAGTCATGACCTGGTAACCTGGCGACCCACATCGTCTAGGGTCATGACCTGGGACCTGGTGATTTACTTGTCTCATTCATCAACGTTATCTCAAACTTTCACCTCGCTGGGTCACCCAAAATTCGCCATCCTCCTTTCATTTATTTAAACTTTTATTGAAATTCTTGTCTAAACTCTCAATCAAACTTCTATTAAAACTATCATTCAATACTTTCATTTTGATTGAACTAAACCTTTCACTAAAACCCTCCTAAAACTTTCACCTAAACATCCCCTAAAACTTTCACTTAAACTATCTTAAAACTTTCACCTAAACATCCCTTAAAATTTTCACTAAAATATCGTAAAACTTTCACCTCAACATCCCTTAAATGTTTTACCTAAACATCCCCTAAAAACTTTCACCTAAAAATCCCTTAAAACTTTCACTAAAATATCCCTTAAAACTTTCACCAAAACATCCCTTAAATCTTTCACCAAAACATCCCTTAAAACTTTCACCAAAACATCCCTTAAATCTTTCACCAAAACATCCCTTAAATCTTTCACCAAAACATCCCTTAAATCTTTCACCAAAACATCCCTTAAAACTTTCACCAAAAACTTTAAAACAATCACTTTAAAACTATCTTGGCTTTAGCTTGTGTTTACGCAATCAACCAACGTAAGTAACAAACCTTTGACCGTCACTGGCTTTAAAATCACCAAACACTTCTCAAAAGATTAATGGAAAAAAAATAACAAGATTCGGTGATTGAAGTGATTTTCTCAACACTAAAAGTAATTGTTTCCCATTAACATATTTATTCCTTAAATAACCAATCTTAAATTATAATACTGTGTTGGTATGCACATTATGCCTGCTTGAAGAAATAATACTATGCCTGTGATTCCTAAATTGATGTTGGTATGCACATTATTATGCCCCCTTGAAGAAACACGAACTACAAAACAGACGGACTAATGTAGATAAAGAAAGACGCAGATTGACTCGTGTTTGGAAGTTACAGAAAAACATACGATACAAAAAATGAAAGAAAAAGTCTAAAAGAAGTGGAAGAATAAAAAAAAAATAAAAATCTTGGATATGAAAAAATAAATAAATAAATAAAATAGTTTTAAGACTTCAATATTACCTTCAAAAGCCTCAAATACTTTAAAAAAAAATTAGAAAAAACTTAAGAGTAAAAAAAAAAAAAGAATTAAAAAAGGTAGGAAATTTTGTCCTATAAACAAGAACAAAATATCCAAAATAAAAAATACCCCCCCCCCCCCCCCCCCCGTCTGTAAAACTTGTCCCAGAATTTAACAAACTATACAACAGGGAAATTTAAAGCGGGGATATATATTTTCCTGAGCTATTTCCTGAACTCAAAACGGAAGAGTTGTATTTCTGGCCTAGCTTTTGTTTAATGATTCAGCGCCAGGGCTTTTTTTTCACGTAAATATAAGAGCTTAAGACTTTTTTCAGAACTTTCACTTAAGGGTTTTGGGTTTTCTTTTCACTTAAACTTTTAACTTTTATTTAAACTTTCACTCAAACTTTCAACTGTTATCTAAATTTTCATCTCAAGCTTAATATTTAAACTCGTCCAAACTTCAAATTTTCCTTCACTTATAACTAAACTTTTCTTTTAACATTACGACTAAGCTTTCACTAAAACTTTCACTGAAACTTTCACCTAAACTTTCACCTCCACTTTCCCCTAAACTCTCACTGAAACTTCCACCTAAAATTTCACCTAAACTCTCACTGAAACTCTCACTGAAACTTTCACCTAAACTTTCACTAACACATTCTATATTTAGAGAGAGTTACATCACCTGGTATTACAGCGTTTTAATATGTCTTTGCTAACTGTATTATAACATCAGTTTGGAGCTTTGATTAAAAAGTGATGAGACATTACCTGCTGTTGTTCTCTGAAGTTGGTTTGAAAAGATTTTAATAGAAAAGTAGAGCAATTTATACCATTATATCCAGCGATGGTTGTGCTTAGTAGTAGGGAGGTGTGAGAGTACACACACACACACACACACACACACACACACACACACACACACACAGGTCAAAGGTCAACATTCAGTTAGCAGAATTACGTTTCCACGCTCGTATAGTGATTATTAAAAACTTCGTCACCCGCACGTCGGCGCCACCAGCAGGAGCGCTCAGTGACAAGAGGCTGAATCCAACATCCATTTTTAATATCATATCCCCAGGTTGGTCAATGCCTCCGTTAAACCATCCGGAATTAGTATTTGGCTTTAAATTCCGGGTCCCATTGCGTCGGAAGTAAAAAAAAAAAAAAAAAAGAGAGAGAAAATTAAGAAAATTAAATTGGAGTTCTATTCAGGGCATTGCTGTCCACCCAAATACTTAAGCTTAGACGGAGTATTATCGTGTATGATCGTCCGAGCGGCATACACGGATTACTAGTGCTGGTGTATGCCGCCAGGGGGGAAGGGGGATGGGTAGGGATGATGGGGGATGGGTAGGGATGATGGGATTGGGTAGGGATGATGGGGGATGGGTAGGGATGTTGGGGGATGGGTAGGGATGATGGGGGATGGGTAGGGATGATGGGGGATGGGTATGATAATGATGGTGGGTATTTGTAATCGAGTCATCTACTCATGTACACCACCACTACCAACCCTGTACACCACCACTACCAACCATGTACACCACCACTACCAACCATGTACACCACCACTACTAACCATGTACACCACCACTACCAACCATGTACACCACCACTACTAACCATGTACACCACCACTACCAACCATGTACACCACTAATTATCAGGTACTCATGTACACCACCACTATAC
>CAUDMG010001683.1:2415000-2427500 GCA_958450375.1 Homarus gammarus
CTGCTTCTCTGACTGGCGCCCATAACCTGAGTGTGCTACTGATGGCATATATTTCAAGCCCAGAAAATCACAATTAAATACAAAACAAATATTATTAATTAACCTCCACCTGAGAACGCCAGACTCTATGTCCGGCGTTCTCAGGTGGATAATAACGTCATGTGAGGCATTAGTCTACATAAGGGACCTAAATTACTACCTTGTGTTAATTAATTGGTGAAAACATAAGAAAAATGGTTCTTGTACAGCCCAGGAAGACTACTGAACCGACAAACACAATGCCTATATTTTTGTTATAGAATTTTTATGTTATATCAGTACAGCAATTTATAGCCACGAAGACAATATAATTCATAAAGTTATCCATAACATGTAAATAAAACATCAATCAAACACTAATATATACAGTATATGCCTGTATATATTTTGTATCTCTTGTCATAACAATGTATTACAAAATATCACATGAACAAAAATCATATTGTTTACCGGGAAAAAAAACTAGTTTGGCTTCCCTGAATATATAACCAAGAGTTTAATATTGCAACACAACTACCACCACCAGCCAATAAGTTATGAACAGAATATGAAAATGACTTTGATGTAGGTAATTGATATCAAAGTAAAATAAAATAAAAATAATAATCTGACAATTTTGATTTACCTGTTTGAATACTACAGGTAACACAGGTAATAATATCAACGTTTAAAGTAATATTTTTTATATGGCCAGCTCTACCCTCCACCCATCTCACGTGTTGAACTATTTACATTATTATAACTCTCAAATTATACACGTTTAATTCAGGTGTACAGATGGTCCCTGGATGGTTCACTTGCAAATAATGGTGCGTCCCTAATGGTTGTTAAAGCCAGGTGAGCGTCATTGTGTTATTATCGCGTGTGGTATGCCACCTGAGGCCAAATTAGGATTTTTCACTCGATCTTCAAGAAACTTAACGTTAAAATTACCATACAATTATCCCCTTTATGATCACTAGTTATGTAACAACACTGTTTATAATTCTCCCTTAGACGATATGTAAAGGTGTAGACCCATAATCAAGACCTGAGGCCTACAGGTAGGTGACGCAGATAGGTACACCTGGAGTAGAGACGTCATAGGGAGCAGGACAGGTAAGATCATTACATCTCAGGGCACACACACACACACACACACACACACACACACACACACACACACACTCATAAAGAGGCTGGCAGCACTGATGATCGTAATACTGGGGAAGTTTTACATATATATCGATGTAATAACGTATCCACGACGATGGGACTTTATGCACCATAGTCTGTGATATTTCCGGCAGTGGTGGTGGCGGTGGTGGATGCCTGAAAGTACCCGCAAGGTGTGTTGTTGGTGATGATGATGGTGATGGTGATGATGATGGTGATGGTGACACCTGTTGGTAATATCTCCTGTTGGTAATATTATTATCATCACCAATGACACTACCACCACAACCTGTAACGCTACCACTACCACCACAGCCTGTAACGCTACCACTATAACCACAACCTGTAACGCTACCACTACCACCACAACCTGCAACGCTACCACTACCACCACAACCTGCAACGCTACCACTACCACCACAACCTGCAACGCTACCACTACCATCACAGCCTGTAACGCTACCACTACCACCACAACCTGTAACGCTACCATTACCACCACAACCTGCAACGCTACCACTACCATCGCAGCCTGTAACGCTACCACTACCACCACAACCTGTAACGATACCACTACCACCACAACATGTAACGCCACCACTACCACCACAACATGTAACGCTACCACTACCGCCACAACATGTAACGCCACCACTACCACCACAACATGTAACGCTACCACTACAACCACAACCTGTAACGCTACCACAACCTGTAACGCTACCACTACCACCATAACATGTAACGCTACCACTACCACCACACCCTGTAACGCTACCACTACCACCACAACTGTAACGCTACCACTACCAGCATGCCATATAACGCTACCACTACCACCACAACCTGTAACGCTACCACTACCACCACAACATGTAACGCTACCACTACCACCACAACCTGCAACGCTACCACTACCATCACAACCTGTAACGCTACCACTACCACCACAACCTGTAACGCTACCACTACCACCACCACAACATGTAACGCTACCACTACCACCACAACCTGTAACGCTACCACTACCACCACAACCTGCAACGCTACCACTACCACCACAACCTGTAACGCTACCACTACCACCACAAACTGTAACGCTACCACTACCACCATAACATGTAACGCTACCACTACCACCACAAACTGTAACGCTACCACTACCACCATAACATGTAACGCTACCACTACCACCACAACCTGTAACGCTACCACTACCACCACTACATGTAACGCTACCACTTCCACCACACCGTGCAACATTACGAATAACAACATAACCACCACCACCACCACCATGCAGTCTCGTCAACCTAATCCTATGCGAATAACAAGTAACTCGCTCTTCATCACACGTCACCACTCGCAAGAAAACACCTCAAAATATTTCAAAGTCCAAAACGAAAAAGGAGAAAAAACATACATAGTTCAGACATCATGGTACTCCGAACCTTCATATTTTTCAAGATTTTGTGATACAGAAATTATATCATTTAAGGCTTATGTCAGGGAGGGGGTCGGTTAAAGTGTGTAAGTGTGTGTGTGTGTGTGTGTGTGTGTGTGTGTGTGTGTGAATCTCTCATACGCTTCCATAAATAAGGTCAAACAATTTATACCTTCTCTCCCTATCGCTCTGACCTGACTAACGGCATCCTATCCTGGTGAAAAAACAAAAATATAACTGAATTTCGAAGAGTAGGATAGGCAAGGCGAAGGATATTAATCTTGTTAGGGATTATGTCTATCCTGGTACAGCGAACTTAGTTGGGCAGAGTTAACCTGGGAGAAAAAACAAAACAAAAACAAGACTTTTTTTTTCAATCACAGGACTGACGTGGGATCAACAGACTTAAACTGGAAAAAAAATCACGATTACATTTTTATCGCAGGACTGACGAGAAATTGGCAGAATTACACTGGGAAAAAAAAAGACGTAAGTTTTTAATAATAGGATAAACGAGGAGGTAAAAAATGTCCTGGCGAGCGCTTTAGGTTATTAGAGAAGAAAATGCATAATGCTGGTGTTTTTATTCCCAGTATTAATACAGCCTCGTGTTTACCAATCTCTGATGATCAACAAACTTAAGGTAAAAGTTTACTGAGAGAGACGCTATTTTTACGTGTGTGTATGTGTGTGTGTGTGAGAGAGAGACGCTTAAAGTAACAAACATCGAACATTTGTCATCACAATATACCTGACTTTCCTAATCAGCACACCTCTGGCAACCACCATTACCACCACATCACCACCACCATCATCACTATACATCAGGCAACCGGTTATCAATATTCATCCGCCAACCACCATTATCGTATACAAATGGCAACCACCCGTACTACACACACACACACACACACACACACAGAGGAAGCCATAATCATTATACATCTGGCAACTGTCATGACCTATAATCATCGTACATACACCATCCATCACCTTGGCAAAAAAAAAAAAAAAAAAAAAAAAATAACCCCAAAAAATCCCTCAGCAGCCAGACCGAATTTACCAATCAGGGTTTACATTTACCTAATTGGGTTACATTTGCCAAAGTGATTTACATTTGCCTAATTGGTTTACATTCCCGAAATTGGCAGGAGGCGAGCGTACCAACCCAACAAAATACACTTAAATTGCTCGCCATTTGTGCTGCTTTTAGTAAACAACTTCCTCAAACGACTCGAGTAAAAATATTAGCCTTTGGGAGCTACTGTATATAACATTCTATAACCATTCTATATATGACAACTTTATATATAAATTAATCCTGGATGTATATTATAAAAATTAGTAGAGCAATACGAACTAGAATATAATTAAAATAAGAAATAGATGATAAAGTTAAACCTTAATTGATAAATCCAGCTACCTTGACCCATTATATCCTAACCTAACTTAACCTAACCTACCTTGACCCATTATATTCTAACCTGACATAACCTAACCTACCTTGACCCATTATATCCTAACCTAACTTAACCTAACCTACCTTGACCCATTATATCCTAACCTAACTTAACCTAACCTACCTTGACCCATTATATCCTAACCTAACTTAACCTAACCTACCTTGACCCATTATATTCTAACCTAACTTAACCTAACCTACCTTGCCCCATTATATTCTAACCTAACTTAACCTAACCTACCTTGACCCATTATATCCTAACCTAACTTAACCTAACCTACCTTGACCTATTATATCCTAACCTAACATAACCTAACCTACCTTGACCCATTATATCCTAACCTAACTTAACCTAACCTACCTTGACCCATTATATCCTAACCTAAGTTAACCATTAATTGATAACTACCTAGACCCATAATATCCAATCCTAACCTAACCTAACCCAAATCCTAACTCATTACTCAATCAAAATCCCATGCCAATCCTAATATAACGAAAGCAATTTCCTTAATCCTATAAACCTCCTTAATCCTATATATAACATCCTTAATCCTATATAATACTTAATCCAATATATAACATCCTTAATCCTATAAACTTCCTTAATCCTATAAACCTCCTTATTCCTATGTATAACATCCTTAATCCTATAAACCTCCTTAATCCTATATATAACATCCTTAATCCTATAAACCTCTTTAATCCTATATATAACCTCCTTAATCCTATATATAACATCCTTAATCCTATAAACCTCTTTAATCCTATATATAACATCCTTAATCCTATATAATACTTAATCCAATCCTAACCAAACCTAACCTAACCTATCCCCTATCCCATTCAATCCTACATTACGCCCATCCCCAACTTAATCTAACCCTCGACTTTAGTTACTATGGCGGTTCAATGTATATTAAGAAGCCTGGATCACATACACCAGTGGTCCCTCCCGTGTGTGTGTGTGTGTGTGTCACCTATAATGATGCTTCAAAAGGTCACATAGGGTTAATATTCTTTTCATGGTCAATAATTATGAAATTCGTAACCAAACCCAACCTAACCTAACCTAACCTAACCTAACCAAACCTAACCTAACCAAACCTAACCTAACTCTACCTAACTGATTATAGTTATTTAAATACTGAGAGATTAATGATATAATCCCTCTAAGCTGTTATAGACGTGTTATAATAATTTAGATACATTATAATATAAATAAAGTAAGTTAAATATCAAGGGTTATTGTTGTTATTATAAAAGTGAAATACTGTTACTTTTTTTAACCTGGTAATGATGGATAGTAATTATATCAGGTAAATTATTCGACAGTTTTATGGTATTTACAGGTTAGGTTGGGTTAGCTTAGGTTAGGTTAGCTTAGGTTAGGTTTAGCTAAAAGTATCCCTCACTACTCAGCAGGATACTTGAGAAGTTAAAATAACCTGGGCCGGATACCAGGTCATAGCAGATTATCCGGTACTAGTATAATATCCACATACAAGGATAACTATTGTCGAGTCTTTAGAGGCGATATATGACCCCGGGAGCCGTCTTGTATGACCTGTGGTGACCTGAATTATGTTTATATATGGGGGAAGTGACCTTTGACCTGATAATTATGACCCCACCTCACATCACCTTCACTTAAAATACAATTAGAAGACGATATGTACGACTTAACATAACTTCTCCCTTCCTTCCTTCCTTCCTTCCTTCCTTCCTTCTACCTCCCTCCCCTTCTTTCTTCCTCCGATCTCATAATTTTTTCCTTCCTTCCTTGTACCACCCCACTCCCTCATTCTTTCCTTCTACCACCTACCCCTCCTTCCTTCCTTCTACCACCCCTCCTTCATTCCTTCTACCATCCCTCCTTCCTTTACACTACCACCCCTCCTTCCTTCCTCCTACCACCCCTCCTTCATTCCTTCTACCATCCCTCCTTCATTCCTTCTACCATCCCTCCTTCATTCCTTCTACCTTCTACCACCCCTCCTTCATTCCTTCTACCATCCCTCCTTCCTTCTTCCTACCACCACCTCCTTCATTCCTTCTACTACCACCCCTCCTTCATTCCTTCTACCATCCCTCCTTCCTTTCTACTACCACCCCTCCTTCCTTTCTACTACCACCCCTCCTTCATTCCTTCTACCATACCTCCTTCATTCCTTCTACCATCCCTCCTTCCTTCCTTCAACCACCCCTCCTTCATTCCTTCTACCATCCCTCCTTCCTTCTTCCTACCACCACCTCCTTCATTCCTTCTACCACCTACCCCTCCTTCATTCCTTCTACCATCCCTCCTTCCTTCCTCTTACCACCACCTCCTTCATTCCTTCCTCCTACCACCCGTCCTTCTTCCTCCTACCACCCGTCCTTCTTCCTCCTACCACCCGTCCTTCTTCCTCCTACCACCTCTCCTTTCCCCTACCACCGCCTCCTTCCTACCAACCCACCCTCCTAGCACCTTCCTTCCTCCCGCTACCACCCCCTTCACCTACCCTCCCCTCTACCGGGCTTAATTTACTAAGTTAATTTAACTTATGAAAGTTTGCCAAATAGTCAATTCAGGGCCAATTTTGCGGTGTGATCACGGCCGGAGCTTCAACCTTTGATGTTTTGTTTCCAGCTAAAAAAATACTTTTATAAATTACCTTTGAGACATTTTAGGCATTAGCTATTAGGGAAGGTGCTTAGTGTGTGCAGATAGATAGATAGATAGATAGATACAAAAATAGTGTGTTCAGTGTAAAATAGATAGATACGGGAGCTCTCTCTCTCTCTCTCTCTAACACAGCATAGACATAAATTTCAGGCTTGAGTAAAGACATTAGAAATAAGGTCAAACAATATGAAACGTTCTCCTGCTACACCACGACCGTCCATCTAATACATAACTTGTACCGTTTCGTCCACGTACAATTCATTTCGTTCTACATGACAGGAATCTAGTGAAGGCTGAGTCGAATAATTGTTTATTTTTTTTATGTTAAGATTAAAATGAATTCGCAATAACCACACACACACACACACACACACACACACACACACACACTATGGTAATATTCAACTCCCTCTTTGTTAAGTTACAAGTTTCCGGTGAGACTCTTCCCTCCTGTCTCCCTTCATCCTGTCTCCCTCCTCCTGTCTCCCTCCATCATGCTTCCTCCTTCTATCCTGTCTCCCTCCATCCTGTCTACTTCCTCAATCTTACTTCCTTAAAACAAGTACAGAACCTCTTAAGAATTCCTAAAAAAAAACAACAACTTAAAACGATAAAAAAAACGTAAACCAACCTAAAAAAAACAAAAATGTAAAACAAGAACAAAAATATAAACCAACCCTAAAAACCCACTAAACCAACCTTATAAGGGGAAGGACGTAAAAAAATATATAATAAAATAGAGGAGAAACAGGTAAAAGAATAAGAGGAGGAAGGAAGAATAAAGAAGAAGAAGAGGAGGAAGCAAAAGAAAGAGAGGAGAGGGGTGAGAATGAAGGGGTTAAAAAAAAAGGGGGAGGTGGGGGGTGAGAAGGAAAGGGGAAGGGGACATTGTTTATATTGAGAGAAACGAGATACTACACGGCGGCACAGAGCGGGGGGTCAAAAAGTCTACGGTATTCACGATCCACGTTTCACTTACTCTACTCGTGCTGCGTTGGTGGCAGTGTGTGCTCTCTCTCTCTCTCTCTCTTTCTTCTTCCATACTAATTTATTCTCCCTCCACACTTCATCATCATCACCATCACCACTACCACCACCACAACCGACCATCATCATTACAACAACCACCACCACCACCAAGCTGCCCACGACCCACACAATACGGTCCAAATTCCTAAAGTTCTTACGTTAAACAAAAAAAAAAAAAAACAATTCTCGTAACTGAGGATATGAGAACGCAGCAAAGTAACTAACCTTTACCTGAAGTAGAAACAAAAATAACCAAACACCCAAAATGGAGTCAAAACTACGCAGAGACTCTACCTCAACTAGATACGGTCAGTTGATGTTAATAAAGAAATGAAAAATAACATAAGGTAATTTTTAAAAATCCTGACACAGGTAGGCAGGTGCTCCCCAGGTGACCTATGACTGATTTACTGTCACCTGGAGGAAGGGGAGAGGGTAGCGTGGCAGAGGGGAGAGGAAAGAAGGAAAGGGAAGTTGTGGAAGGAGAGGGGAGAGGTGAGGGAAGGGTGTGAAGAGAAAGGGGTGAAGAAAGAGGGACGTATAGGAGAGGAAGACTGGAGAGAGTGATAAGGTAGATGGATATGATGTGGGGAGGAGAAGGAAGGGGGAAGGGAAATAAGGAGGGAAGAGGGAAGGAAGGGGGGGGGGGAGAGAGAGAGGGAAGAGTGATGGAATGGCGAGGAAGGTGACAAATGGAAGTGGGTGAGAGAAGACGATGGGGGAAAGGGAAGAGAAGGAGCACTGGAGAGAGGTGGAAGGGAAAAGAGAGAGAGAGAGAGAGAGAGAGAGAGAGAGAGAGAGAGAGAGAGAGAGAGAGAGAGAGAGAGAGAGAGAGAGAGAGAATAACACATCTCTTTACATCGTCTTCTTTCTCCCATTTCCTCCTTCCTCCACAATCAGTTACTTTTCCTCCTTCATCTTTCTCCACAGTTAGTTATCTTCCCTCCTTTATCTTCCTCCATCATCCACAGTTGGCTGATCTTCCTCTCTTCCTTTTTTCTTCCTCCCACGATGAAATGTCTTCCCTCCTTCATCATAATTCTCAGTCTCGCTTCAACACTTTAAAATTCCTGATCCAAAATGGCATTCCTCTCTCGGCAAATAAATGGCCAAGGTGAACTAAAATGACATAAATCTCTAAACAAGGAACAATTAAATGGCTCAGGTGGTCTAAAATGACATGAATCTCTTAGCAAGGAGCAATTAAATGGCTCAGGTGGTCTAAAATGACATAAATCTCTAAGCAAGGAGCAAACAAATGGCTCAGGTGGTCTAAAATGACATGAATCTCTTAGCAAGGAGCAAATAAATGGCTCAGGTGGCCTTTTCTCTCTCAGGACTAAACAAATAAAAGCCGCGGGGTAAGCCAAAATGACAGGCTTTTATATGGAATAAACTGTGTCATGGTTTAGGTGTTCCAAAAAAAGTGCCTTATATAAACCTGGTATTTTGTTGTCTCACGTCATCTCTGGAAAATGGCTTCGGAACGCATTTTCTCTCAGTGTTTATGCGCCGTGTGGTTGTCCATGCAAGAGTTAATCCTCAACATACAAAAAAAATAAACAAAGATGAATTTTAGTCGTTTTTGCTTTGTGTTTATACATCACAAACTCTAAGAAGAAGTCAGTGTTCAGTATTTTCTCTGCTGTTCGTGTACAAGTTACGGCTTCTTGGATTTTGTTATGGCGCAACGGGGGGAAAAAAGTAGTAGTTTGTAACGTTAATGGTTAAAATTATGGCCCCTTGGACCTTGTTATAGCGCAGTGGGGGGGACCTGACTTCCTTCACCTTAACTCCCTTATAGTGACGCATGGGATGTTGGTGGACCTGACTTCCTGCACCTTAACTCCCTTATAGTGACGCATGGGATGTTGGTGGACCTGACTTGATGTAATATGTGTGTGTGGGAATAACTAATAACACCAAGAAAGAAAAAAAGTACATTAATTTGTATTAGAGTTTTGAACACTGGAATGATGAGTCAGTCTCTCTCTCTCTCTCTCTCTCTCTCTCTCTCTGATGAATAAAACAGAGAGATAAACCATTGACCTCGATTCGGGAGACAGTCGACGACCCTCTCACTCTCTTTTACAGCTCAAAAGACTCAACGCAAAAGAGTCTCATTTTACGTTGTGAGAGAAGGAGAAGAGAAGAGGCTCCGTCAGTACACTGCTGGTCCGACCTGGGCTACTACCACTGGGCTACTACCACAACTACTGCTGCCACAACTATTACCACAACAACTACCACAACTACTGCTGCCACAACTATTACCACAACAACTGCCACAACTACAGCTGCCACAACTATTACCACAACAACTGCCACAACTACTGCTGCCACAACTATTACCACAACAATTACCACAACTATTACCACAACTATTACCACAACAATTACCACAACTATTAGCACAACTATTACCACAACTACTGCTGCCACAACTATTACCACAACAATTAACACAACTATTACCACAACAATTACCACAACTATTACCACAACTACTGCTGCCACAAATATTACCACAACAATTACCACAACTATTACCACAACTACTGCTGCCACAACTACCACAACAACTGCCACAAAAACTACCACAACTAACACAACAACTACTATTGCCAGTTCCCACCATCAATACCTTGACTTTCACTACTACTACTAGTACTATTGCCATTCCTATCTCAACCTAGAATCATACTACTACTACTATCGGTAATAGTTCTAATATCATTACCACTACCACCAATACTACTATTACCATCACTACCACCACCACCACATCAAGGGTGCCAGTAGAGATGGTTAAAGTGCCCCACCAGTGCCACACAAAGTTAGAGGGAGCCATAACTCTTGACACTAACGACAGAAAAAAGCTGGTTATCGGAGTGATTCTGAGCTGCTGTTGTGATGGACCTCAAGTACACACCAGGGGGAGCTTAATGGTCCTCTTCTGTTTGTTGTGAGTCGTTCTTCTTCACAGCTCCAGGACCCAAAGACGGAGAGAGAGACGTGTGGTCAACTACTAGTGCCGTCACCTATAACCACCGTAGTGACAGTATCCAATAATTACCGTCACATACACGTGGCATACATCTTACACGCGACTCGTACAATCGTCACAGTCCAAATTATTGACTCTATCATACCGCCGTTACACCTGTCACACCTCTGTCATACCTTTGTCACAACAATAAATGTCACGTAATTCATCATTTATGTCCCTATATCGTGACCTTCCAAGAGTAGAAAAAAAGCGAACTGGTCTCCTAAGTCCCACGATGAGGGAGGTTGTGAGGCCGCGTCAGCATCGTCTACCACGCCAGGTGACCCCAGATGACCATCCAGCCTCTTCTATCATCAATCATGTCATCTTCGCAGCTAAATGACCCGAGATGACCTCAGATGACCCAATATGACCTCAGATGACCTCCTCAGATGAACCAACGTCATCCAACACCTTCTTCAGCCTGCCAGTGGACCACACAGTACAACACACAACACAACAGACAGGGGAGAGGTCACATGTTCCTCCATGTATTACAACCACTAGTTTTAAAATCAAAACATAAAAAAAAAAACACACAAACAAAATGACATTTCACCAAAACACTAAAACGTACGGGAATACAGAATACAACACAACACAAGTCAACTCAACACAACACAACACAACACTGGGACGCAAGAGGTCTTCACACATCACGGGTCCCCCCACCCCACCACCCCCAAGAGAGTAAGAGAGAGAGAGACATTCCCCACTTCTGATAACAACTCCCATTAATTTACACTCTAAATTGCCCGGGTAATCTCCCTAGGCCCTTCTGCTCCTCGTTTTTCATTGAGGATAACCAAGATATCAGGGAAAATACCGGGAAAAAATGGCGAGAAGATCATAAATCACTGGGGCAGAATATCGTCTCAACAGCTCTACCATCGAGTCTCCTTCCCCCCCATCCCCCTCCCCCCCATCCCCCTCTTTCCCTTCCTTCCTCCCCCGCATCCCCCTCCCTCCCTTCCTCCATACCATCCTCCTCCGCCTTCCTCCCCCACCATCGTCCTCTTCCTTCCTCCTCCTACCCCACCCTCTACCCCCTATCGACACCGCCTTTCCCCACCACCCCCCTCCCCCACCCTACCCCCCACTCTAAATCTGTGTTGGGGAAAAAATGGCCAAGAGTCATGTGATTCTTCGTCTTATTTTGGTGCGGTTTTTCTTTTTTTCTGAAAAATGTTTTAGTTGTTTACTTTATGATTTCTTTTGTTATTTGTGTTCATTATTATTATTATTATTGGGGTGGGAGTAGGGTGGGGTGGGATAACCTAACTTAACCTGACCTGACTAAATCTGACTTAAAATTGACCTGGACTCATAAACCAGACCAAAATTCATCTATTGTCAACCTATCCTAACCTAACCTAACCTAACCTAACCAACCTAACCTAACCAAACCATACTCTAACCTAACCCTAACCCAATCTCACTTAACCTAACCTGATTTACTCCCTAACCTAACCTAACCTGACCCACCTACAACCTGCACTGTACCTTAACCTAATGCGATTAAACCTCACCATATCCAGGGTTTCGCTATGAAGATCTGATTCGCCTCTAATGAATAAGGTTTACCTGTTTTACCTGTGATACCTGGAGGTGTTCAGGGTTATGTGGTCCTTCAGGTAATGGGACACAGCCAGAG
>CAUDMG010001683.1:2430000-2456514 GCA_958450375.1 Homarus gammarus
TTAATACACAACAGTGACACAGGTACAACACATGACGTCAGAATTCCACCTGAGATTTTACCTTAACTAGATTCTTAAATAATCTTACGGTATTATTTTTTGTTCTCGTAACTAGAACGATTCTCAAATGTTCTTTCGTGTGTCATTTCTCAGGACAATCTTGAGGAATTTTTTCGATGGTAATTTTAGCTATGCGAAAAATATGGAATGAGGATTGTGATGGGAGGTGTGGTAGCGGGAGTAGTGGGAGGAGTGGTGGGGGAGTGGTGGGGAGTGGTGGAGGAGTGGTGGGGAGTGGTGGGGGAAGTGGTGGGGGGAGTGGTGGGGGGAGTGGTGGAGGGAGTGGAGGGAGGGAGTGGTGGGGGGAGTGGTGGGGGAGTGGTGGGGGGTAGGAGGATGTGGTTGGGAGTGGTGGGGGGTAGGAGGATGTGGTTGGGAGTGGTGGAGAGTGGTGGGGATGTGGTGGGGATGTGGTGGGGAGAGTGGTGGGGAGGTAGGAGTGGTGGGGATGTGGTGGGGAGTAGTGGGGTGTAAGAATATATAGTGGGGAGTGTGTGGAGGAAGGGAGGAGAGAGGCGTGGAAGAGAAGAGAAGATAGAGGCGTGGGAGAAAGAAAGAGAGAGGCGTGGGACTAAGACAATCAGAGCGCCGCGCCGTGGTTTATGATAATGCTGGGAAGACGACGACTCAATGCCGGAGCTTCAACCATCGTTCGAAGTCTCACTATGCTGATTCAGTCTTATGTATTCAAAGTCTCTCTCTTGATTCATCGTTACTGATTCGAAGTCTCACCCGATTCAAAACAGCCGACTCAATGTGTTACTCTTAGGGTCAGTTTATTCGACTCAAACTTTCACCTAGAATCAGATTTTATGTTGGGTTAGGTTAGGTTAGGTTAGGTTAGGTTAGGTTAGGTTAGGATTGGTTAGGTATGGTGATGGTGTGGTGGTGCGCCTACCTTAATGGCGCTGGAGGATCGTCGTATGGTAATGCTGTTGATATCTTTCTCCTGGCCAGTGTTCACCCAGGTCTCTCTCTCTCTCTCTCTCTCTCTCTCTCTCTCTCTCTCTCTCTCTCTCTCTCCTCCAGTTACCCATATTAACACACACACATAAATAGAGAACTTAAAGTACAAAAGGAATAAACTGGGTGAGGGAGTCAGTGAACAAATGAAACTGGCGGCCAAAAAAAAAAAATGCAAGTGGTGATATAGTGGAGGATAAAAAGGCGGAATGAGAGGGAGATGGGGAGGATATTTTAAACAAGGGCTGGATGTGACGGATGAGAGAGAGGCCGAGTTATCCTTGCCTGGGACGTGGAACAATGGTGGAGAGGGAAGTGGGGAAAATGATAACGGGAAGGAGGAGGAGGAGGAGGAGGAGGAGGAGGAGGAGGAGGAGGAAAGTCTTAATCCCCGTGAGTACGATGGGAGAGAGAGAGAGAGAGAGAGAGAGAGAGAGAGAGAGAGAGAGAGAGAGAGAGAGAGAGAGAGAGAGAGAGAGAGAGAGAGAGAGAGACTACACAGCCGTCCATCAGAATATATTCCTATCTCTCTGATGTGTTAAGACAAACAGTATCCACTCAGGACTCTGTTTGTTCCTGCCTCTGATTGGCGTCACTCAGGTCCTGTGATCCTCGACTCCACCGCCAACCACCAACAATGTCCAAAATTTTTACAATAATGTTATTTATTTTTTCCCGCATCAATGTTTAAGAGTTTAGTCCGAGGGTGATTACTAAAGTGTGGAGAGGCGGAGGGGAATGTCTTTCTGTGTGTGTGTGTGTGTGTGTGTGTGTGTGTGTGTGTCTGTGTATGTGTGTGTGTGTGTGTGTGTTTGTGTGTGTGTGTGTGACGCTTACGCCGCACCACACAGTCAATCTCGTCTCCATTATTCTCTCTGACACACACACACACACACACACACACACACACACACACACACACACACAAAACTGTTGCCTGAACAATTAAACATTCCGGACAGGGACGGTGTCGAGCTGGACTCTCTAATTCACGTAGGAACAAAAATCACAAATTGTTAATCTTCTCGCCACGAAGCGTTGAGGGAGGGAGGGGGGAGGGAGGGAGGTAAGGAGGGAGGGAAGGAGAGAGAGAGAGAAAGGGAGGGGGGATGGAGGGAGGTAGGGATGGCTCGAACCCGGATACCCGATACGCGTCCGCCGAGCCAAAGGAGTGGTGATCCAGCGAGCCTCAGTGAGTTGGATGTAGTGATCGCTGGCATCCGGAGTGGTGATTTAATAAAGTAATTAACTCACTAACTCTGAATGGACACGGGAAACCATATAAATAGATATATATTTCACACACACACACACACACACACACACAGTGCAAGCCCCAGCAGTCATAGTGGGTGCCCATCCTCTCCAGCTCGTGCAGTCTGCCAAACTCCTAGGTGTTACTATAGACAACAAACTTGACTGGAAGGCCCATGTAAATAACACAGTCAAGGCAGCCTCTACATGCTACGAAGACTTAGGTCACTTGGGACACCCACGCCAGAGCTGAGGACCATCTACAACGCCTTTATTCTCCCCAAACTAACGTATGCGTCACCAGCCTGGTCGTCTTCTCTCAACTCCACCCAACAACGTCAGCTAGAGAAGGTACAGAAAAGGGCCTGCAGAATCATGCTCGGCGCTGACTACTCCGGCTACACCAACGCTCTCTCCACCCTGGAAATGCCATCCCTCAGTGACCTCCACCACCAAGCACTGGAAAGGTTTGGCAGTGGACTACTGCACCACCCTCGCCATCGCCACCTCCTGCCACCTGCAGCCCCCCACCCAACTCGCGCAGTCCGCCACTACAACAAAATTCAGCCCATAAGAGCCCGCACCGATAGATATAAGAACAGCACCATCCCATCTATTGTTAAAATAATAAACAACTCCTGATTTATGTACTGTACAGCCCTGTAAATGTATTCAATGCATATTATATCATTATGTCTAAATCAAATGTAAGTCTGTATATTTTCAGCCACCGGCTGCAACTCTATTAATAAACCGTTTATTATTACTATTATTATTATTATTATTATTATTATTACACACATACACACACACACACACATTTCCTTTCCTCTTCCTCCCGTACACAATATCTCCACATCTCCTTCTCCCCTCTCCCACAACCATCCCCTCCCCACACATTCCTTCCCCCATTCGTAAAATCACCCCCACACTACTCCCCCCCCTACATCACACTCCACCTACCTCCCACACTTATTTCTCCTCCCCTCCACAACTCACCAACACCTGCCTCCTCCCCCCCACAACTCACCCACACCTGCCACCCCCCCCCCCCCCCACCTGCCTCCCCACCAATGTGACTTAATTTCCCGGAACCTGGAATATTTGGGATAATTTTCCGGGTCATTCTGGGAGGTGGGATCTTGAAGTAAATTTATGGGAAGGAAGTAGACGATGGTAACACAGGAGACCGCTAAATAAGAGACAAGAGAGAGAGAGGAGAGGGAGAGAGGGGGCAATAAACCAGGGAATTGGAAAAGAATTTTGTAAGGGAGAAGAAATGAATTCGTGTGTGTGTGTGTGTGTGTGTGTGGTTCTTCTTTCCGCTGTGTCTGTTTCTCTGATCCCTAGTGACCCTTAACTATTATTCAATGTGGTGATGGTGTGGTGGTGGTGGACTGGTGGTGTGGTAGTGGACTGGTGATGTGGTGGTGTGGTGATGGTGGTGTGGTGGTGGTGGTGTGGTAGTGTGGTGATATGAAGGTAATGATGATGGTGTACTGTAGTAGTGTGGTGGTAGTGTTGTGTGGTGACTGTATTGTGTACCCGAGCGCCAAGAATTAGATTATAATGTTGGTTTTGGTGACAAAGTACAGTGATACCATAATGTGGTGAGCCCGTTATATAGCACGAGAGAGAGAGAGAGAGAGAGAGAGAGAGAGAGAGAGAGAGAGAGAGAGAGAGAGAGAGAGAGATAATACGCACTGGGAATAAAAGTCAATTAATGTACATGAAAGAGAGAACTTAAGACAGGGCAGACAAAGACAACTTGAAGACCAGGGATTATAGACTAACCACTGCAGGGTCCCTAACCTAACCTAACCTAACCTAACCTAACCTGACTCAACCAATACGAGAACTTCGAATCCGTAAATTACTTTGGCCAACGATAAAGAAACCAGAGGAGAGAAAGTCTGATAAAGAAGAGAATAACACAAAGCGGTAATTGAAGTTACCTTACGGATGAGGAAGAGAAAATACAAGAATGGAAGAGGAAGAGGAGCAAGAATTGGAGAGAGAGAGAGAGAGAGAGAGAGAGAGAGAGAGAGAGAGAGAGAGAGAGAGATACAATGACCACAAGTTTTATCGTGTCGTGGTACCTGACTGACTGACTGACAGACTGACTGAATTATCTATCACTACACATGATCCAACCACAGCATTAAGTCACAGCACCACACAGCACTACTAAACAGCTTAACGGTACAGCACTGAAGAGTTTACTAAATATTGTTTACAGTGCTCTCAGTTGACGACACAGCACAACGACCCAACGGCAGCACTTCACTTCACACACACACACAGACACACACACAGACACACACACACACACACAGAGCACCGTCAAACAGCAAAAACAGACACCACCATGCCAAAAAAATCCCACCAAAACACAGTACTAAATCACAGCAGGAAGGCACACAGCACCACCACACAGCAATGTATTATGAAACTTTTACAGCAGTTCTCAGTTTACGACACAGCAGAATGGACGAGACCTGCTATAAGTCAGTGGCGCGAGCTTGTCGAGGAGCGTCAGCTGTGCCGGGAATTATTACAAGAGAACAAGACTGATGAGTGTTGTGAATCACGGACGTTCTGGACGCACAGACAGGGTAGGGTAGGGGTGGGGAGGGGGTAGGGGGAGGGGTTCAGGGTAGGGGGGTGGGTAGGGGTGGGGAGGGGCAGGGCAGAAGTGTGAGGAAGGGTTGAAGGGCAGAGAAGAAGGGAGGTGAGGAGGGAAGGAGACGGAGTTAGGGAAGGGAGGACTGCTGGGACTGAAGGGGTGAGAAGGGGAAGGGGGGCTGGGGTTCAGGTAGGGGGAAGGGGAGGAGAGGGGGTGAAGTGTGGAGGGAGGGAGGGAGGGAGGGAGGGAGGGAGGGAGGCATAAGGCTAAAGTGTGTCATAGGGTCAGTGTCATGTGTGGTGATGTGTGGTGTCACGTGGGCAGTGTCATATACGTTATACTATTAGTGTCATATACTGTATCGTGTGGTCACGAAAGTGTTAGATTAAAACACCTCACTCTTCACCAAGACACCTCACACTTCACTAAACCACCCCACACTTCACTAAGCTACCCCACACTTCACCAAGACACCTCACACTTCACCAAGACACCTCACACTTCACCAAGACACCTCACACTTCACCAAGACACCTCACACTTCACCAAACCACTTCACACTTCACCAAGCTACCCCACATTTCACCAAACCCCCTCACACTTCACCAAGACACCTCACACTTCACCAAGACACCTCACACTTCACCAAGACACCTCACACTTCACCAAACCCCCTCACACTTCACCAAGACACCTCACACTTCACCAAGACACCTCACACTTCACCAAACCACAGATCACTCTTTCAAAACTCGCCTAAAAGGAGTTTCCTCAACATGGGAAACTTCTGTCGGTCATTCGTCCATTTAAAGAGTTTAAAAGTTAAAATTTCCGGAGAACTGTATACACACTCTCTCTGCTGCCAGACTTTAAATCCCAGGGAACCGCGACGGACGGGCGGACGGACGAATTGACGGACGGACAGAAGGTGTTGGTATGTAGATACATTTATTCGTACAGACAGACAAACAGACAGAAGCAAATGCAGACAAACAAACAGACAGACATGAATCCATTTTAGTGTCGCGGGAATAATGTTCGGAATTTCGCCCTAAATCCCGCCAGCCCACACGGACGTCAACACAGCTTAACCACAACGACGCTAACTTGAGGTGATACCTAGCTGTATGGGCGGCAATCCTGACTGCTAGTTGGTAGATTGTGACTGGCTTACGGATTGACTGGTCGATCGTGAATGGCTTGTCGGACTACAGTAGATGACAGATCCTTAACTGACGGACTGACTGACAGGTCCAAACTGGCTCACGGACTGGCTGACAGATCCTAACTGGCTCACGGACTGGCTGACAGATCCTAACTGACGGACTGGCTGACAGATCCAAACTGGCTTACGCACTCGCTGACAGGTCCTAACTGACTCACGGACTGGCTGACAGATCCTAACTGACTCACAGAGTGACTGACAGATGCTGACTGAGAGATGTGTGGGTAAGAAGGATAATGATGGAATCTTCAAGTAGGATTTGTTTGTCCCACGTCAACGCGTCTCTCTCTCTCTCTCTCTCTCTCTCATCACACAAAACCCACCCAATATAACGCCTCTTGACACACAATCCGCTATATACCTTTTTATGACCCAGCCAGACGAAACTACTGTACACACATATAAACTTTCCCATTCTTATTTGAGGCGATGTAAATATGACAAAAACAGGGATTGGCGCCATATTGTTTACCGCAACAGCTGAATGTAGGTACGAGAGAGAGAGAGAGAGAGAGAGAGAGAGAGAGAGAGAGAGAGAGAGAGAGAGAGAGAGAGACACTACCAACACTACAGGAGTAAAGTAAGTGAAACGTGGGTGGCAAGTACCGTAGACTTTACGACCTCAGCTATGCCGTATACTGTCTCGTCTCTCACTATACACAAACTCCCCTCCCCTTTCCTTCTCGCCTCCTCCCCCATTTCCCTTTCATCTCCTTACCTACTTTTTTTCTCCTGTCTCCTCTTTATTTATCCCTGTTTCCTCCTCTTTCTTTTTTTTGTTTTTTAATTTCTGCCTACAATTATTTTTTATTGTTGTTTTTTCTTTACTCCCGCCTTTACATGTTTTTTTTCCTCGGGATTTTGAAGAATAAAAATAAAATGAAGACGAAGAAGAAGAGCAAGAAGAATGGAGAAGAAAATGCAGCTATAGTGACAGAGGCAAAAATCTACAATGACAGACAGCTAGACACAGACAGACAGCTAGACACAAACAGAGAGCTAGGCACAAACAGACAGCTAGACACAGACAGACACACACAATTAACAGGTAAAAACAATACACTATTTTACCGGCGTCTCTCCCACACCTTAATTATCCTTGACAATATCTTGCATTTCTCTTTCCCTCATCTTCTCTAACTTTCTCTCGTTTTCTCTCACTTTCTTTTATTTCCTTTTCCCATTTTATGTTCTTGCTGTCTTTCTCTCGCTTTCCTCCTTTCTTTTATTTCGCTTTCCGTTTTTCGCTCTCTTTCTTTAACTTTCTCTGTCTCTAGTTTTCGTTCCATTTTAGTTATCTCTCTCTCTCTATCTCTCTCTGTCTCTCGGTGTCAATTTTACCTTTGTTTATTTTTCTCGCAATCGTCTCCTCGTTAGCTTTATCTCTTTCTCTCTCTTCCTCGATCCTTTCTATTTTCTTTGTGTCTTTTTTATTTCATTTTATTCGCCCCGTTCTCTCTCTCTCTCTCTCTCTCTCTCTCTCTCTCTCTCTCTCTCTCATTTGTACCTCCCAGTGCATCCACAAGACAAAACAACCCTCCCAATTTTTCGTTCTATTTATAACTTCAATTTCCATCCTATTTAATTCCAATTTCAGATTCATTACCATCCATCCATCTTCCCCAACTTTTCGAAATTTACATATTTTTCATTTACAAGTTTAGTGTTATTATATTTACATCAGTCGTATTTACATTTCTTTTTTAATTTACAGCGTCATTTTTCTCCAATTTCACGCTTATTTTCCTCATTTGTATATCATATTTCACCCATTTCAAAACATCGTTACTGTTTTTTTTCTCAGTATTTCAGACATTTTTAATTTCAACCAATTTAATTAATATTCTACGTAAACTAGTTTCATTGCCTTGTTTCTCATTTAAAACTTGAAAAACAATCTCATTCCTATTAAAAACTTCCACTTCATCTAATTCTTATCTCAAACGTAATTCAATTTTACCCAATCTCAAATCCAAACTAAAAGTAACAAGTATAAAACAATTTATACAAATCAACGTCATTCAAATTTTCACCGTGTAAAAGATAAAGTTAAAACAATTAATTTTTTTGCCCTATTTAGAAGTTAATTTTAAAAAAAACTTACAACTGAATCTACCCAATTTAAAAGTTCAATTCCCCTCAATTTAAATCCCCCTGGCCACTCCGCTTTTCTCAAATTGCTTTCCCTCCAAAATTCCTCTCTTATTTACATTTCATTTTCTGTTCTCGAATTTACATTTCAATTTTACTCTCCCGTAAATCTATTTTCCAATTCCATTTTATTTTGTTTCCTCCTCCTCCTCCTCCCTTATCCTCATCCTCTTCCGCCTCTCCCAACTTCATCCTTACTCTACTTCACTCCCTCCTTCTCTGCTTTGCCTCCTTCTTCCCCCCCTCCTCCTTCCTGCCTCCAACTGCTTCCTCGAAACACAACTCAATTACATCTTGCCTCCCCTCCATCCTTGACTCCTTGCCTCTCTACTTGCTTCCCTTGCTTTCCTCTCTCGCCTTCCTCCTTCCTTCTCTTCCTCTTTTTCTCTCTCAAGATCTTCTTCCCTCACTCCCTTTCTTCATACTCACTTTACCTTAAGTATCCTCTTTCTCCACTCCCTCACTCTCTCATTTACTCCTTCTCATCTCCTTCCCTCCCTCTTTTATTCCCCTCAAACCATTCCTTTATTTTCCTTCCACCCCTCCCATTACTTTCCCTCTTAACTCTCTCTTCCCCCTTGTCTCCCTCAACTTTCTCTCTTTACCCCCTTCCTCACTCGCCTCTCTCACCCCTACCCTTCCCTCACCCCCTACCCTTCCTCACCCCCTACCCTTCCCTCACCCACCCACCCTCCCTCTACTATAAGGGTGTGTGTGGGGGGAGGGGGGTGAAGGAGTAAGGAGGAGAGACCCGGGTTAAGATTACTGTCTCCTCTCCTTTGTTCCTTCCTAACCACCTTCTTTACTATCTCTCACTGTCTCCATTACTGTCTCTCGCCTCTCTGGCCACCTTTAGTTGCAGTCACTTTTGGGTGCTTTTGTTCAATTCTCTTTCTCTTTTGTTTTTATCTTTTTATATTATTGGTTAGGTTAGGTTTTGTTAGGTTAGGTTAGGTTAGGTTAGGTTAGGTTAGGTTATTCTTGGTTTGTTTGTGAATAATGTAGTCTCTCTCTCTCTCTCTCTCTCTCTCTTTCTCTCTCTCCCCTTAACGTAAACACAGTACCTTTAACTACACCTTCAGGCAAATATAAACTCTTTACTCTACTCTTTCCCAATTAAGACTCAGTTGCCACACTAGACAACAACACGTTATACAATTATATAAGGGGAAACATCGGTCATATTGGCTATATTTTCTCTCCCAATATTGGAGTATATATATTTCATAGATATTTTATAACCAGGCATAAAATATCCTAATATCCTAATTATACCTATTTTTTTTTACAACTAAATAATGAACAGCCCCCAAATATACAGCATACATTAACATATTATTTATTTGGTATGAGTGATTAATCAGTATTTTTTTTACTTTTTACAGATGCAGAGGATATTTTTGGTATTATATTTGTTTATTTTATTTTATTTATTTTATTATTTTGCATTTTAATAATATCTTGGAATAATGACATACGATTATATTATCATTGGCGATATTTCATTGTTTTGTTTTTTCATGTGGTATACACGCCTCAAGTGCCATTGCCAAGACTAGTTTCTATCAATAGTGCCACCACCAACACCAACAACACTACAACCAACACCCTCAGTCTCCTCCAACACTACAACCACCACCAACACCCCTAATCACCTCCTCCAACAACACCACCAACACCAAGAACCATCACCACCACCAACACTACAACCAACACCCTCAGTCTCCTCCAACACTACAACCACCACCAACACCTCTAATCACCTCCTCCAACAACACCACCAACACCAAGAACCATCACCACCACCAACACTACAACCAACACCCTCAGTCTCCTCCAACAACAGCACCAACACCAAGAACCATCACCACCATCAACACCACCACTCACCCTCTGCTACCCCAAGGGGACATAGGAGAGGAGCCATGATTTTTCTGATTATTATTATTATTATTATTACAATAATTTATTTTAATCTGTGCTGCTAAAAACACCTAATTTATAGCCCAGACTAACACTACGTACCCTATACAACTCTACCACAGTATTTTGTCATTTGTTCTTAGTCATTTAACCCCCATTAGTTCAGATCATCGTGTTTTAAATCTCTTTCTTCTACAGTCATAAGGAAAAGAAAGGTAATGCCTCGGTGAGTTGATCTGGTGACAACACTTGGTACATGTGATGTGTTTCCCAGAGCTGTTTATGTTAAGGTGTGTATATGTTATGGAGGGGGGGGGGGGTTAGGTGATAGACAGGTTACAGCCAATCAAATACACCAAAATATTTCCTTATCTAATTTCCAGGAAAACGATTGGTTGACAGAGAGGATTTTATAACCAACCAAATACCATACGACGAATCTTTTTTAAATTCCAGGAAAATAATTGGTTGAGAGCGAGGAGCTTTCAACCAATCAAATACCTCACGACGAATTTTTATCAAATTTCCAGGAAAACGATTGGTTTATACCGAGAAACAAACAGCCAATAGACTGCCTCAAGATGCTCTTTCTTTTTTTATGGGGTCCTGAAACCTATAAAGAAAGAGTTAGCCTTTGATGGGCCCGGTGTGAGAGGCTCGTCTTTATGTAAATATATTTTGTATTATGTAGCCCACGCCAACAAGGTATTACTGTAAGCTGCTTAACTGGGCGTATAGTAGCTATTTTTTTCTTCAATGTGGTTTGTGTGCTATGAATAATAACAATAATAATAATAATATTGTCCTTATCTCAGTATTTAATACAATACGAGGAGGAAGAGGAGGAGGAGAAGGAAAAAAGAGGGAGAAGAGGAAGAGGAGGAAGAAGAGGAGAGGAGGGGGAAGAAAAAGAAGAGGGGGAGAAGGAAAAAAGAGGGAGAAGAGGAATAAGAGGAGGAAGGAGACGAGGAGAGGAGGAGGAAAAAGAAGAGAGGAGGAAAAGAAATAGGATAAGAAATAAAAAAGTGGATGATAGTCGTGTTAATTAAGCCTCCACTCCCCTCACAAGTTGTCACCCTCGACGCGACGGACAGACCAACAAACACTACGACGCGCAGTTTCCGATACGTCAGAAGTTGTTAAAAAAAAATCATAAAAAGTTACATATTAGCTTATCACCAACCTGTTCAGTAGTGGGGGGTGCTGGGGGGTGCTGGGGCGGTGCTGGGGGATGCTGGGGGTGCTGGAGCGGTGCTGGGGGGTGTTGGGGCGGTGCTGGGGGGTGCTGGGGGGTGTTGGGGCGGTGCTGGGGGATGCTGGGGGTGCTGGGGCGGTACTGGGGGGTGCTGGGGGTGCTGGGGCGGTGCTGGGGGGTGCTGGGGGTGCTGGGGCGGTGCTGGGGATGCTGGGGGTGTTGGGGCGGTGCTGGGGGATGCTGGGGGTGCTGGGGCGGTGCTGGGGGTGCTGGGGGGTGTTGGGGCGGTGCTGGGGGATGCTGGGGGTGCTGGGGGTGCTGGGCGGTGCTGGGGGGTGCTGGGGGGTGCTGGGGGTGCTGGGGCGGTGCTGGGGGTGCTGGGGGGTGTTGGGGGTGCTGGGCGGTGCTGGAGCTGTGCTGGGGGGTGCTGGGGCGGTGCTGGGGGGTGCTGGGGCGGTGCTGGGGGGTGCTGGGGCGGTGCTGGGGCGGTGCTGGGGGGTGCTGGGCGGTGCTGGGGGGTGCTGGGGCCGTGCTGGGGGGTGCTGGGGGTGCTGGGGGGTGTTGGGGCGGTGCTGGGGCGGTGCTGAGGGTGCTGAGGGGTGCTGGAGCTGTGCTGGGGGGTGCTGGGGCGGTGCTGGGGGGTGCTGGGGCGGTGCTGGGGGGTGCTGGGGCGGTGCTGGGGGTGCTGGGGGGTGCTGGGGGGTGCTTGGGCGGTGCTGGGCGGTGCAGGGGCGGTGCTGGGGGTGCTGGGGGTGCTGGGCGGTGCTGGGGGGTGCTGTGGGGTGCTGGGGGTGCTGGGGCGATGCTGGGGGGTGCTGGGGGGGTGCTGGGGGTGCTGGGGGTGCTGGGCGGTGCTGGGGCGGTGCTGAGGGGTGCTGTGGGGTGCTGGGGGTGCTGGGGCGATGCTGGGGGGTGCTGGGGGGTGCTGGGGGTGCTGGGGCGATGCTGGACGGTGCAGGGGCGGTGCTGGGGGTGCTGGGGGTGCTGGGCGGTGCTGGGGCGGTGCTGGGGCGGTGCTGGGGGTGCTGGGGGTGCTGGGCGGTGCTGGGGCGGTGCTGTGGGTGCTGGGGGGTGCTGGGGGTGCTGGGGGGTGCTGGGCGGTGCTGGGGCGGTGCTGGGGGGTGCTGGGGGGTGCTGGGGCGGTGCTGGGCGGTGCTGGGGGGTGCTGGGGCGGTGCTGGGGGGTGCTGGGGCGATGCTGGAGGGTGTCAATCCATCGAGGGAGTAAAGCAGGAGACAGTTACCTACACCTGAGATTCCCCTCCCTCCCTCCCTCCCTCCCTAGGTGATGTGGTAGAGACGCAGCCACCAGCTTACCTGAGGAGAAGAGTGGTGTCAGTGATGATGGACGCTGGTAGAGATAATAGACAGTGTACGAAATTATATAATAAACAGTAAGACAGACAGACAGAGACTGAGTAACTGCTGGAAGTAGAAAGATATATAGAAACACACACACACACACACACTCTCTCTGTTTCTCTCATCTCTCCCACTTTCCCTCACTTTCTCTAACTCTTCCTCACTCTTTCGCCCTTTCCTTCATTTTCTCTCTCTCTTTACCACTCTTTTACTCTGCCTAATCTTTCTCACTTCCTCTCCCTGTCCCTCTTTTTTTCACTTCCTCCCCTTGTTTCTCTTTGCTCTCCTTCTCCATTTCTCTCTCTTCCCCACACTCCCTCTCCCTCTTCCTCACCCTCACTTACATCGTCCTGGCTTCATCTCGCCGTCAACCACCGGACAAGATTGAAAGTAAATAAATTAGGGTAAAAAACTGCAAGTTAATGGCGCAGTGATGGCGTTTGATGGCTCCCCTCGCACGCCATTAACCTGAGATTCGAGCGACCGTACCTGGTGCTTTACGTGGTCAGCGGAGCAAAGATGTTGCTACTGGTGTTAGTGGTGCTTGATGGAGATAGTGGTGCAAGTGGTGTTGGTAGTAGTGGTAGTAATATTGATAGTGGTGTTGGTTAGTGGTGTTTAGTGGGGGCAGTGGTGCAAGTGGTGTTGGTAGTAGTGGTAGTAATATTGATAGTGGTGTTGGTTAGTGGTGTTTAGTGGGGGCAGTGGTGTTAGTGGTGTTGGTAGTAGTGGTAGTAATATTGATAGTGGTGTTGGTTAGTGGTGTTTAGTGGGGGCAGTGGTGCAAGTGGTGTTGGTAGTAGTGGTAGTAATATTGATAGTGGTGTTGGTTAGTGGTGTTTGGTGGGGGCAATGGTGTTAGTGGTGTTGGTAATGGTCTTGATAGTGGTAGCGGCGTTAGTGGTATTTAGTAGTAATAGTGGTGTTAGTAGTGATGGTAACGGCGTTAGTGATATTAGTAGTGCTGATTGCGTAGGGTGTTAATGGTGCTAGTGGTCTCTATTGGTCTCTATTAACCACTCTTTCAAACACCACACACCAAAAAAAAAAAAAATTATCAACATTGGTAGTAAGTACAATAAATATCAACAGCCTAATCCTATTATAATACTGATACTATAACCCGTTCACACTAAAGCTCGTTATCTGAGGCCTAGGGTCAGTTTGTAACAAGGCAGCTGATTGGTTGACAAAGGAACATGGGAATAAATCACTACAATTATCTATTATTTCATCTATAGCATTTATTATATTTTAAAGGATAATTATATTACCAGAGAGTTCCACATGCTAATTATTGCTTCATCAAGTAAGTAAATTATTATCAAAGAGGACAAGACAGATTCCTTATTATTCCCTTAAGATATCAGAACAGAAAGACGAATCAAATCTACACCAAATTTCTACCCGACAATGTATAAACTATCACCACACACCACCAACAACGTGAGAATGGTGACTCACTATTATCACCACACACTACCAACAACATGAGAATGGTGACTCACTATTATCACCACACGCCACCAACAACATGAGAATGGTGACTCACTATTATCACCACACGCCACCAACAACATGAGAATGGTGACTCACTATTATCACCACACACCGCCAACAACATGAGAATGGTGACTCACTATTAGAAGTTTTGTTCGACCATTACAATAGTCTTATGTTTACCTCACTCTCTTTCTCTCTCTCTCGCTCTCTTCATCGTCTTGGAATTAAGGAGTAAAAACTGAGGTGAGAATTAACCTGAGTGTCAGTGAGGGTCAGGTGTCAAGAGAGGGTCAGGTGTCAAGAGAGGGTCAGGTGTCAAGAGAGGGTCAGGTGTCAAGAGAGGGTCAGGTGTCAAGAGAGGGTCATGTATCAAGAGAGGGTCAGGGTGTCAGAAAGGTCAATGATCGCTGGAGGGAAGTCACACACGCGCTGACATCAGTCACTCTCCTTATCGCTAAAGTCAGAGTTACGTTGATCACTGAGAGGAAAGATTTCACTCCTGTGTTGAGGTTAAAGTTATTTTTAGGATTATTTTTCTATCCACACCTGATAATTACTCCACCTGTCACTCGTATATGTATGTATGTATGTATGTATGTATGTATGTATGTATTTATGTATGTATGTATGTGTGGTTTTCCCCCAGCGCTGTACAATTTCACGTACATACATGGAGTAAGGCTGGTCTCATTAACATATAAATGAAGTTTCCCGGGATAATAGTTACTAAAATATACAGTATGAGAGGCGGGGTGGACTGAGAACACTGCCAATACTTACCCTCACTCGACACAAGCCAGGGATAATGTCTTAATTTATAACAACAGGTCGTTTAAGAGGACCAAAGAAGAAGAAGAAGAAGAAGAAGAAGAAGAAGAAGAAGAAGACGAAGAAGAAGACGAAGAAGAAGAAATAATAATAAGAAATAATAAGAAAGCAGAGGAAATAAAAAAGAACAAGAAGTCGAGAGAAAAAGATAAAAGAAGAAGACGAGGAAGAGGAGGAGGAGGAGGAAGAGGAGCAAAGGACGGACAAACAGACACACGGACGGGCAGGAAACCACGTACCTCTTACGACTCCTACAAATGGACACGAAATAATTTTTGTCAAGGGGTTAGGAGTGAATATAACAACTCCTCCACCTTTATACCATCACTCCACTCTCTCTTCCACTCCATTTATTACTCCACCTCCTCCCCCAATTCACTTTACCACCCCCCCCCTCACCATTCCACCTAAACCATTTCCCCTTCTTCCCCACTTCCCACCTCCGCACTCCACCTACCCACCCCCTCCCTGTCCCACTCCTTCCCTCCCCACTCCACCTACCCATTCCCTCCCACCGCACTCTCCCTTCCCACCCCCCACCACCCGACCTATTACACTAACAGGTAAACTGAACTAACGATGGTAATTAACCTTGTAAATAAACATTGACGAGACGGAAATATACCTGAGGAAATAAACGCAAGTGTAAAGCTCTGGCGAACACATGAGCGACGTCAGTAACGATTAATCTGACTACACAAAGACGATTTTTTTTTTGGTGTGATGGCGGAGAACGATAATTATTGGTGGTGCACTATAATCGCATTTTTCAAGCTTACGATAATTATGGCTGGTGGTGCACGATAATTATGGTTGATAGTCTGCTATAATAATCACTGTTAATGATATACGGTAATTTTTGTTGGTCATATTCAATAATTACGGTTCTTGTGCACGATAATTATTGTTGGAATTGTACGATAATTGTTTCCGGCAGCAATTATTTCTATTACCAACCTGGGACCCGTGATTATGATGAGCTGGAATCATATGGGGGATAATAATAATAATAATAATAATAATAATAATAATAATAATAATAATAATAATAATAAATTCAGACAAAAATTCCCCAGTTTCCAAAAGAAAAAAAAAAAAAAGTCCCTAACACAGGAAGTAGAATCATCCCTACACAAGTATATAGGAGAAACTGTATCTTTTTCCCCTGCCTCTCATCAGGTTAACCCACACCAACTGTCGACCCTCACTCTCCCTTTCCCTACATTTACGGGGAAAAAAGTCAGAAACTTCCCCAGACTCGTTAAGTCAATGTGGACAACTTTCTACGAGTGAAAGTGAGAATGATCCTGGGGGAAAAGGCTTAATGAGGTCACTTTCACTAACTTTCTAAATGTTTATGATGAACTTTAACCATGGTGATTAGTGGTGTGGATAGGTTAGTTATGATACTGTGGATAAGTGGATAGTTTAATGGTTAGTGTGGATAATTAATTAAGATGGCTGAGAAAATAATATCCCTAGACGGTATCATAAATTCCCCAGGTGAAGAGGATCATTTTCTTAGCATAAACCATAAATTTACCAGTTAAGAGAGAGAGAGAGAGAGAGAGAGAGAGAGAGAGAGAGAGAGAGAGAGAGAGAGAGAGAGAGAGAATATATGAACTCATTTCCCAACTTCAGGGGAAAAATAATACTCTCATTAAAATCATCTTAACATAATGACGCGTCAGCAAAAGGAAATAAATTCACGAGATGGGGAAAAAATAAGAGAGAGAGAAACGTCATTAAATCAGTGGCGGGGAAATAAGCATAAACTCTCACGAAAAGGTTCCTTAACTACCAGGAAATTCCCCAGCTGAGGAGAAAGCCAAATAAAAAAGTAAAAGTAAGTTAGTCAGGAATATTTCCCTAGTGGGGATAAAAAATGTCCCTGTAGGAGGCAGGTGTCTTCCCCACCACCACCAGCTTGGTCAAGTCCCGGAAGAGGAGGAGGAAGAGGAGAAGGAGGAAGAGGAGACTCTCTCTCTCTCTCTCTCTCTCTCTCTCTCTCTCTCTCTCTCTTTCTCCCACTGTCTTCATTACCCCATGGACAGGGAAGGGAGGGGGGGGGGGAGGGGGAAAGAAAGTAATTTCAATTTAATTTCCCAAACTTTCCCCAAACTCGTTCAGTGAAAGCGTACATTTTCTGCAGGTGAAAGTTAGAGAGCTCGTAAAATGTGGGTTATACCACTTTTTATATCCTGCTAAAATGTTTACAAAGACACATTAAAGTTGCCATGGATGGTTGGCTGGGGTAGGGTGGATGGTTAGGCAAGGGGGAGGGTTGGCTGGAGGTGTGGATGGTTAACGCAGACAGCTGGTAACAGGGATGGTTAACGCAGACAGCTGGTAACATGGATGGTTAACGCAGACAGCTGGTAACATGGATGGTTAACGCAGACAGCTGGTAACATGGATGGTTAACGCAGACAGCTGGTAACATGGATGGTTAACGCAGACAGCTGGTAACATGGATGGTTAACGCAGACAGTTGGTAACATGGATGGTTAACGCAGACAGCTGGTAACATGGATGGTTAACGCAGACAGCTGGTAACATGGATGGTTAACGCAGACAGCTGGTAACATGGATGGTTAACGCAGACAGTTGGTAGGGTTGAAGGGTCGTACTCCCGCTGAAGAAGATGCTATGTAAACAAAGTCCTTCCTCTTGAATAAAAGCCTCGTCTTATAATCCAACATTTACATTAACAAATTTACAGAGACGGTGTGCCAGATTTACACACTTACAGGAACAGCAGGTGTGTGAAGTGTTGAGTATATACACACCTGGAGCTAGTGCCAACCCTCCTCTCCAGCTGACTGAATGTTGGTTCTTTCAGTCAGTCAGTCAGTCAGTCAGTCTCAGTAGTCCTGTTATCAATATACTTCTAGTGTGCTTGCGTCAGACAGCTCTACGAATGCCAATCTTGAGTGAGCGACTGAGATAACTTTTTTTTATCAATCTTGTTATAAACATCATTGAAGGACTCTCTCTCTCTCTCTCTCTCTCTCTCTCTCTCTCTCTCTCTCTCTCTCTCTGACTACTAAAGAGGGCGTGCCATCCGAAATTTTTAACAGTAATCCATTAACGTTAACACAGTTCTCTTGTCTCTCCCACGATAATATCTCCAGTAACACACTCTAGCATCACCATACCTCAGGCAACACACTGCAGCATCACCATACCTCAGGCAACACACTGCAGCATCACCATACCTCAGGCAACACACTGCAGCATCACCATACCTCAGGCAACACACACCCAGCATCACCATACCTCAGGCAACACACCCTAGCATCACCATATCTCAGGCAACACACTGCAGCATCACCATACCTCAGGCAATACACTGCAGCATCACCATACCTCAGGCAACACACTGCAGCATCACCATACCTCAGGCAACACACTGCAGCATCACCATACCTCAGGCAACACACTGCAGCATCACCATACCTCAGGCAACACACTGCAGCATCACCATACCTCAGGCAACACACTGCAGCATCACCATACCTCAGGCAACACACAAACATCATCACACATCATAACCAGCCTCCATTTGGCAGCATCACTATTGACTCACCAATAAATGCTGGGGGCGGGGGGGGCGGGGGGGGGGGGGGGCGGGGGGGGCGGGTAATGACCATCTACTGTGTGACCAACAAACATGAGGAGGGGGGGGAGGGGGGAGGGGAGGGGGCGCTAAGTACACCTCATACTCATATGTTCTGCCCCTCGTCCGTACTCTTGCTTTTGGTACTCTCTATGTACTCGGGTGAACCTTCTAACTTTTTCCTTCTCAGTTGTACTCTCTCTCTCTCTCTCTCTCTCTCTCTCTCTCTCTCTCTCTCTCTAGGGTGGCACTGCTAGTAGTCCTACCTTTCTATCTGGCCTTGTGCCAATACACTAGGTTGACCCTCATCTTTGTGTCGAAGGTGGAAGTAAAAGAGAGAGAGAGAGAGAGAGAGAGAGAGAGAGAGAGAGAGAGAGAGAGAGAGAGAGAGAGAGAGAGAGAGAGAGAGAGAGAACACTCATACTATTTCATTATAAGACAACAATGACAGCGCCTTTCCTCACTCTTCACGACGCGACCGGCAGCAATCACAGCGCCTCCCTCATTGACTCGACACAGCCAACAATCACAGCGAATCGCACACAGATTAGTTTAATGATGGTCATTTGTTTTCCGGCTCGTTAGTATGAGGCGGTGTGTTGTGCCGGCCATCTGTTACTTCCGGCCCTTATCACCACCGTCTGTCTGTCTGTCTGTCTGTCTCTCATCATATCTCACAGTGAAAATGTCTCATCATCTGTTCTTTGTTTCCCGTCTCACTTGTCTCTTCCAGGTGTGTATGTGTGTGTGTGAATGGTCCTTGTGTTCGTCTCGTAATCTCATTCAATATCTCCCATTAATATCTCTCATCTCTCACAATACCCCACTTAAATCATCTCTCTGTGTGTCTCTCAAATCCTCTGCAGTTCTCTATCCGTTTCTCAACACCTCCGTCGGAATATATCTTTCTCGCTAAGTCATTTATCTCTGTCTCTAATTAACTCTTTGTTCTCTTGTCTGTCTCTCACTCTATGCGGGTCGTTCTCATCACAGACTTCAATATTTGCATCTCATTATCTGTGTGTGTGTGTGTGTCTCAGTGCAACAGTGAGGGAGGAGAGGAGTTGCATGTCGCAGTAATGATGATGATGATGATGATTGCAAACATCAACATTATTATCACTATACTCGAATGTTAATCATTATCACGTCACTGTTATTATTATATATATCACCATCACCATTGTCACTATCACCACCACCACCACCACTATCACCATCTTCACACACACACACACACACACACATCAGTACACAAAGACACGTGAGAATGTTGTAATGTACACACGCCTAACTCTCTCTCTCTCTCTCTCTCTCTCTCTCTCTCTCTCTCTCTCTCTCTCTCTCTCCCCGCTACCCTCTGTCATCCACTCTGCAGCCCGCCCTGCCATCCACTCTGCCGCCCGCCCTGTCATCCACTCTGCCACCCACCCTGCCATCCACTCTGCCGCCCGCCCTGTCATCCACTCTGCCGCCCGCCCTGTCATCCACTCTGCCGCCCGCCCTGCCATCCACTCTGCCGCCCGCCCTGCCATCCACTCTGCCGCCCGCCCTGCCACCCACCCTGCCACCCACTCTGCCACCCACCCTGCCACCCACTCTGCCGCCCACCCTGCCACCCACTCTGCCACCCACCCTGCCACCCACTCTGCCGCCCACCCTGCCACCCACCCTGCCGCCCACCCTGCCGCCCACAAGTCCTCCCCGGGTAGGTCGTCCATCACTGGGAGGTAAAAAGGTGTTGGTGGAGCAGTCAGTGAGGCGAGACCCTCTGATACCTTGCCTATCTCCCCTCACCTCTCATTCCCTCACTATCCCCTCTCACTGTCTCCCCTCACCTCTCATTCCCTCACTGCCTCCCCTCTCACTGTCTCCCCTCACCTCTCATTCCCTCACTCTCCCCTCTCACTGTCTCCCCTCACCTCTCATTCCCTCACTATCCCCTCTCACTGTCTCCCCTCACCTCTCATTCCCTCACTGCCTCCCCTCTTACTGTTTCCCCTCACCTCTTATTCCCTCGCTATCCCCTCTCACTGTCTCCCCTCACCTCTCATTCCCTCACTGCCTCCCCTCTCTTCCTCATCTCCCATTCCCATTACCATCTCCCCTCAGTCTCTCACCTTATCTCACATTCCCTCATGGTCTCCCCTCACCTAACCCCTCTTTATCATCTCTCCACTAATCTCTTCCACCCTCTCTTCATCACCCTCCCTCTCTTCCCCCTCTCCTCTCCCTATACCTTCATTCACTTTCTGTCCTCGTCTCCCCTCATTCTCCCCTCACCTCGTTTCAATCTCTCCCCTCACTTTAGTAATGGTTATTTCACCCACGTAGGAGTAGGAGGAGGAGGAGGAGGAGGAACCCCACTCCTTTCCTCTTCCTTACTCCTTCCTTCCTTCCTTTGCTCTCTCCTTCCTTCCCTCTATCTACTGACCATTCTTCATCTTTATTTTACACTGTCTGTCTGTCTGTCCCTTTGTTTGTCTGTCTGTCTATCTCTGTCTGTCTTTCTGTCTGTCCGGTTTGATCCTTTCTTTATTTTTTCTTAATTTTCTCTCTCTCTCTCTCTCTCTCATATTAACCATACAGGCATTGATCTCATTCCCTTCTTTACTAACAAGCACCTGACAACTCCCTGTATCCCCATTAACTAGGAGGAGGAGGAGGAGGCGAAAAAGAATGAGAATTACAGAAAATGGACAATAAAGTTCACCATAATTAAAGGAATAAAACTTTAGAAACTGCTGACAAAGCCGGAGGAACAGGAAGAAGTGAGAGAGGGGAGGGGAGGGAGGAGGAGGAGGGGAGGGGGAGGGGGAGGGTGAGGGGAGGGGGAGGGGGAGGGAAGGGTGAGGGGAGGGGGAGGGGGAGGGGGAGGGTGAGGGGAGGGAAAGGAGAATACGAAAAATTGAGGGAGGAGAAGAGATACACGAAGGAAGGAAGGAAGGAAGGAAGGAAGGAAGGAAGGAAGGACAGGGAGGGTGGAAGGAAGGATGGAAGCAATGCTAGAAGGAAGAATAGGAAATAAAATAAAAACGAAATAGGGGCAGGAAATAAGGAGAGAGAAGAAGGAAGGAAGAAAGAAAGAAGGCAATAAAAGGAATGGGTAGAAGAAACGGCACAAGAAAACAAGGGAAGTTTGCGAATGAGACAGAGAAGGAAATTGCTGATGATTACGTAAAACCAGAGAGAGAGAGAGAGAGAGAGAGAGAGAGAGAGAGAGAGAGAGAGAGAGAGAGAGAGATATTATTGTTATTTTTGTTAACCTAATGAAACAATATTTTAACACCTGCCTTAATTTACGTCACCGTACATAAAGTTCTGTACATTTCTCTATTTTTTTTTAATTAACAAAGTTGTATATAGCTCCACAGTGGTTTGCTAATATTACAAGTTTAATATAGTTTTATCTCAGAATTATTCAACAGTTCCGCCAAATTCTCATAAGGAGTTTTTGGTAGGCATTCGTTGCACCGTTTCCCACTCGGGCGGGAGGTGGGTGTTGCATAAATACCGCCACCGCCGCCGAACTGTAATTGAGTTAAAATCTATCCCTAGTAAGCCGTCCCACCACTCACCAGGGTCCTCCCTATCCTGAATGTTAAGTAACAGTCACTACCGCTCTAAAGGACGTATTAAAATATTCTCTGGTCAGTCTGCCACTACTTATACATACATATATGTGTATGTATATATTATATGTACATACATGCATACTGTACACAAACATAAGTACATATATATAATGTCCGCCGCCGCCGTCTCTGCCACCACCGACACCACCGCCACCACTGCCACCACCATCACCACCACACCACCGCCACCATCACCACCACCATCACCACATCATAATACACACTGCAGATCGGTGCTGAAAGGTTTTCCCAATCTCCACGCCAGCAAGACTTGGGCTCCGCGGAACTGCCAGGAATGTGAGCCGAATTTAGTGACGCAGAAAATATTGGTGCTGAGTATGAAAAAGCAAGAATGTGGTACACAGGAGTATGGATCACACTAGCGGAACGGAATGTAAAGAAGCAAATACAGTAAAGGTGCTGAGTATAATGGCGTTCAGTAGTGGTGCTGAGTATAATGGTGCTGACTGTAATGGTGCTGACTGTAATTATGTTTAGCGGTGCTGAAAATACTGGCGCTGAGTATAATAAAGCTGTAATTTGGCGCGAGAACGGGGAGTATTATAAAAGTGGAGCAAAACGTAGACAACCAAATACAGGTTAGGTTAGGTTAGGTTAGGTTTATTGGGGCAAAGTCTATAGTGTAGCAGGATATGAAGGCGCAGGAATGTGGGAGTCATATGTAGTGGTATCATGTGACACAGAGATGAGTCCTGATGAGTAATACAAAAGGAAAATGTGGAACAGAAAAACGACAGACATTATGGAACACAAGCGCGGAAGAGAATATATTGGTGTGGTATCATAGTTGACACCTATTCCTGGTCTGTTCCACACTTGGTCTGTACCACACCTGGTCTGTTCCACACCTGATCTGCTCCACACCTGATCTGTTCCACACCTGATCTGTTCCACACCTGGTCTGCACAACACTGGATTTCATCTAACACCATCTGTTTCAATAACTGCAAATAGGTTTTCCTCCATTCACCTCTCTCATCTCCCCCCTCCCCCCTCTCTCCTCTCCTCCCCTCCCCCTCTCTCCTCTCCTCCCCTCCCCCCTCTCTCCTCTCCTCCCCTCCTCCCCTCCCCTCACCCCCTCTCTCCTCTCCCCCTCCCCCCTCTCTCCTCTCCTCCCCTCCCCCCTCTCTCCCCATCTCCCCTCCCCTCTCCCCCTCCCCCCTCTCTCCTCTCCTCCCCTCCCCTCTCCCCCTTCCCTCCTCTCTCCTCTCCTCCCCTCCCCTCTCCCCCTCCCCCCCCTCTCCTCTCCTCCCCTCCACACTCTCTCCTCTCCCCTCCCTTCCCCCCTCTCCTCTCTCCTCCCCTCCCCTCTCCCCCCTCTCCTCCCCTCCCCATCTCTCCTCTCCTCCCCTCCCCTCTCCCCCTCCCCTCTCCTATCTCCTCTCCCTCCTCTCCTCTCCTCCCCCCTCCCTCTCTCCCCTCTCCTCTCCCCCTCCCCCCCTCTCCCTCTCCTCTCCTCCCCTCCCCCTCTCTCCTCTCCTCCCCTCTCCCCCTCCCCCCTCTCTCCTCTCCTCCCCTCCCCCCTTCTCCCAACCCCCAATACTCATCCGTCCTTCACACACCCAGCCCTCACAGGATATCTAATTATCACCCACGAATTTCGATCTCCACGTCGCTACTGGTGTGGGTGGTGTGGGTGTGGTGTGGGTGTGGTGTGGGTGATGCAAGTGGTGTAGGTGAGTGGATGAAGCGTAGGTTTGTTGGTGGTGTAGATGGGTGGATGAGGTGGGTGGATGAGGTGGGTGGATGAAGTGGGTGGGTAGTGTAGACACCATACTGTACACATGTCAACACTGTAAGTCGAGGGTCAACTAACACCACATTTCACATCCATCCACTGTACCGCCTTCCCCCCCCCACCCACCACAAAGCAACACCACTGTAAGCAGAAGAGGTGAGCGGTCGTCTGGCGAAGTAACTCCCCTTACCACTCTATGACGAGGTGAGGAGGTACGTCAGGCGCTCGTGTTCGCTAGTGCACACACACACACACACTTTTTTCTCGCTCTATCTCCCTAGTCGCTGATTTCTCTCCCTCTCTCTCTCTCTCTTCACTAATCTAATTATGCTTCGCTGTTCCTCCAGTTTCCTTTCTCTGCTAATTATCCAACGCGTCTGATTTACCTGAGTTTTTCAATTAGACTCCACACATTTATAATATTTTACTGACGGTATATATAATACTTTACTAATTACTATTACTTATGATATTATTGTTATGTTATCACTATTATTACTATTATTATTATTATTATTATTATTATTATTATTATTATTATTACTACTATTGCAACTACAGATAAAACTACAGTACAATTACAACTACAACTACTACTACTACTACTACTACTACTACTACTACTACTACTACTACAACTACTACTACACACCATTTAAAATAACAAGTGAAAGTTTCCATTCTTTTCTTTGTCAATATTCTTCTAATTTCTTATTCCCACTTTTCATCTTTTACAACTGTCACCAGCCTTCACTCTTAACTTTCTAATATACTTTCTTTTTTCACATAATTAGAATAAAGAGAGAAAGGAAAAAATTAAATGGAGGGTCCAGACTTATCTCAAAACTTTTTAAATTTTTTTCCTCGAGTTTATTTGATAAGAAAGTGAAAAGTATTGTATGATGATTTAGAGAAAGAAAGAGAGAAAAAAGAAAGAGAGAGAGAGGTGAAAGAAATAAAGAAAGAAAGAAAGAAATGAGAGAGGGAGAAAGATAGATTCACGACTCCCCTCCTACAGTTCAAATTAAGTCCACTCACTCGCCCTTCTTCTAACACTATCAATACCACATCAGTCTACCCCGCCTCGCTTTTTCAACACTTTGGCAAGAATCAACATAGATCTGTGAGTCAGCTGTTATCTCCTCATTGCAAAGGGTAATACTGCAGTTGATGTTGCTGGCTGCGTTGTAGAAATGATTTACTTTTGACTTATTATCATTATAAAAACATAAACCATTGATATTTTTTTCTTGTTTTCGCTGTTTAGTTGTTTGATTTCCTGTCTCTATATAGGAAAATTTATTTGCCTGGCGTCAATTCGTTGCAGGTTGCATGTTGAAAGGTACAATTGCTTCACTTTCTGTTTCAACATTGCATGGAGTTCGTGTTGCATATTGCCATGCAAAAGTGTTTGTGTGTTGTTATTGTGCAAGGCTCCCCCCTCCCTCCCCCCCCCCACCTGGACACCTTCACACCCTGTACTGTACACGTTGCCCTGGCTGTAACGAGGACCCGGGTACAGCCTTATTCGACTGTAAGTTTGGAACGAGTCATCTGCCCGCGCGTGTTCTAGTTTTATGGACATATTCGCCTCGTGTAGTTCGGTGCAGTATGCTAATTAAACCTTTTAGGACGATGGTTTAACTTTAACTCTTTGAGGTCACTGGTTTGAAGTCTTTAACAATGGTGTGAACTTTTTGAGACAGAGAGAGAGAGAGAGAGAGAGAGAGAGAGAGAGAGAGAGAGAGAGAGAGAGAGAGAGAGAGAGAGAGAGAGAGAGAGAGAGAGAGAGAGAGAGCAGACAACCACCGCACCATCACTCAGACCACCGGCCATAAACACAACACGCCACAATTGCCAGACCAGCGTCACCATGATGGCTGGCGGCTGCTGGTAAACCCTCGCTCGCAATAACCTAGAGTTGAGTTATTAGGGAGCCACAACATAATTGGGACCCCGTGTAATATTCCCCGATGTGACTGGTGTAATGTGTGTGTGTGTGTGTGGTGTGTGTGGACCAGTTACAGGGTAGGAAGTCCTGGGTGGGGGGGGGACAAAAAGTCTCCCTGTAAAAAATCGCATGGGAACATAGGTGTCGCTAAAAAGGGAGGTAAACAAGCACGAAAGACATACACACACGAGAGAAAAATACAACATAGAAACTCACTACAGAAGGTGCGTATAGGGGGTGACTAGTCTGCAGTGTAAATCAGCAAAACCCGCTACATAGCACACAATGCTAGTTCCAGCGGATGACACAGCGCGATACTCGACTATGCGGTGGACGCGCGCGTGTGAGTGAGATGGTTGGACATCAATGAATAGAATACGGTGGTTGATCTCGGTGATCCTTGCTCTTCAACAGAACCTTACAAATATTATGTTGTAGTGCATCCGCTCGCAGACAACACC
>CAUDMG010001685.1:0-73956 GCA_958450375.1 Homarus gammarus
CACTCCGAGGTACACTTCTCACACTCTCAGGTACACCTCAGACTCTCCCAGGTACACCTCAGACACTCCCAGGTACACCTCACACACTCCCAGGTACACCCCTGACACTCCCAGGTACACCTCAGACACTCCCAGGTACACCTCAGACACTCCCAGGTGCACCTCAGACACGCCCAGGTGCACCTCAGACACTCCCAGGTGCATCTCAGACACTCCCAGGTGCACCTCAGACACTCCCAGGTGCACCTCAGACACTCCCAGGTGCACCTCCGACACTCCCAGGTACACCTCTGATACTCCCAGGTACACCTCTGATACTCCAAGGTACACCGCTGACACTCCCAGGTACACCTCTGACACACCCAGGTACACCGCTGACACTCCCAGATACACCTCAGACACTGACAGGTACACTTCCTATACTCACAGGTACACCTCTCACACTCCCAGGTACACCTCTGACACTCCCAGGCACTCCACTGACACTCCCTGGTACTCCTCTGACACACTAGGTACACCTCAGACACTCCCAGGAACACCTCAGACACTCACAGGGACACCTCAGACACTCCCAGGTACACCTCAGACACTCCCAGGTACACCTCTGAAACTTCCAGGTACACCTCCGACACTCCCACGTACACCCCAGACACTCTCAGGTACACCTGACACTCCCAGGTATTCCTCTGACACTCCCAGGTACACCTCTGACACTCCCAGGTACACCCCTGACACTCCCAGGTACACCCCAGACACTCCCAGGTACACTTCTAACACTCTCAGGTACACCTCAGACTCTCCCAGGTACACCTCAGACACTCCCAGGTACACCTCACACACTCCCAGGTACACCCCTGACACTCCCAGGTACACCTCAGACACTCCCAGGTACACCTCAGACACTCCCAGGTGCACCTCAGACACTCCCAGGTGCACCTCAGACACTCCCAGGTGCATCTCAGACACTCCCAGGTGCACCTCAGACACTCCCAGGTGCACCTCAGACACTCCCAGGTGCACCTCCGACACTCCCAGGTACACCTCTGATACTCCCAGGTACACCTCTGATACTCCAAGGTACACCGCTGACACTCCCAGGTACACCTCTGACACACCCAGGTACACCGCTGACACTCCCAGATACACCTCAGACACTGACAGGTACACTTCCTATACTCACAGGTACACCTCTCACACTCCCAGGTACACCTCTGACACTCCCAGGCACTCCACTGACACTCCCTGGTACTCCTCTGACACACTAGGTACACCTCAGACACTCCCAGGAACACCTCAGACACTCACAGGTACACCTCAGACACTCCCAAGTACACCTCAGACACTCCCAGGTACACCTCAGACACTTCCAGGTACACCTACGACACTCTCAGGTACACCTCTGACACTCTCAGGTACACCTCCGACACTCCTAGGTACACCTCAGACACTCCCAGGTACACCTCAGACACTCCCAGGTACATCTCAGACACTCCCAGGTACACCTCAGACACTCCCAGGTACTTCTCTGACACTCCCAGGTACTTCTCTGATACTCCCAGGTACACCCCAGACATTCCCAGGTAAACTCCAGACACTCCCAGGTACACCTCAGACACTCCCAGGTGCACCTCCGACACTCCCAGGTACACCTCTGACACTCCCAGGTACACCTCTGACACTCCAGGTACACCTCTGACACTCCCAGGTACACCTCTGACACACCCAGGTACACCGCTGACACTCCCAGATACACCTCAGACACTGACAGGTACACTTCCTATACTCACAGGTACACCTCTCACACTCCCAGGTACACCTCTGACACTCCCAGGCACTCCACTGACACTCCCTGGTACTCCTCTGACACACTAGGTACACCTCAGACACTCCCAGGAACACCTCAGACACTCACAGGTACACCTCTGACACTCCCAGGTACACCTCAGACACTCCCAGGTACACCTCAGACACTCCCAGGTACACCTCAGACACTCCAGGTACACCTCTGACACTCTCAGGTACACCTCCGACACTCCCAGGTACACCTCAGACACTCCAGGTACACCTGACACTCCCAGGTACCTCTGACACTCCCAGGTACACCTCAGACACTCCCAGGTACACTCGACACTCCAGGTACTTCTCAACTCCCAGGTACACCCAGACTCCCAGGTACACCTCAGACACTCCCAGGTACACCTCAGACACTCCCAGGTACACCTCAGACACTCCCAGGTACACCTCAGACACTCCCAGGTACACCTCTGACACTCCCAGGTACACCTCAGACACTCCCAGGTACACCTCAGACACTCACAGGTACACCTCAGACACTCCCAGGTACACCTCAGACACTCCCAGGTACACCTCAGACACTCCAGGTACACCTACGACACTCTCAGGTACACCTCTGACACTCTCAGGTACACCTCTGACACTCCCAGGTACACCTCAGACACTCCCAGGTACACCTCAACACTCCCAGGTACACCTCAGACACTCCCAGGTACACCTCAGACACTCCCAGGTACTTCTCTGACACTCCCAGGTACTTCTCTGACACTCCCAGGTACACCTCAGACACTCCCAGGTACACTCAGACACTCCCAGGTACACCTCAGACACTCCCAGGTGCACCTCCGACACTCCCAGGTACACCTCCGACACTCCCAGGTACACCTCTGATACTCCAAGGTACACCGCTGACACTCCCAGGTACACCTCTGACACACCCAGGTACACCGCTGACACTCCCAGATACACCTCAGACACTGACAGGTACACTTCCTATACTCACAGGTACACCTCTCACACTCCCAGGTACACCTCTGACACTCCCAGGCACTCCACTGACACTCCCTGGTACTCCTCTGACACACTAGGTACACCTCAGACACTCCCAGGAACACCTCAGACACTCACAGGTACACCTCAGACACTCACAGGTACACCTCAGACACTCCCAAGTACACCTCAGACACTCCCAGGTACACCTCAGACACTTCCAGGTACACCTACGACACTCTCAGGTACACCTCTGACACTCTCAGGTACACCTCCGACACTCCCAGGTACACCTCAGACACTCCCAGGTACACCTCAGACACTCCCAGGTACACCTCAGACACTCCCAGGTACTTCTCTGACACTCCCAGGTACTTCTCTGATACTCCCAGGTACACCCCAGACATTCCCAGGTAAACTCCAGACACTCCCAGGTACACCTCTCACACTCCCAGGTACACCTCTGACACTCCCAGGCACTCCACTGACACTCCCTGGTACTCCTCTGACACACTAGGTACACCTCAGACACTCCCAGGAACACCTCAGACACTCACAGGTACACCTCAGACACTCACAGGTACACCTCAGACACTCCCAGGTACACCTCAGACACTCCCAGGTACACCTCAGACACTCCCAGGTACACCTCTGAAACTTCCAGGTACACCTCCGACACTCCCACGTACACTCCAGACACTCTCAGGTACACCTGACAATTTTCAGCAAAATTTAATTTTTGGGCAAAAACCACCAAAAATGTTTTTGGCCTAAAATACTTTTTCTCTTTGAACTAAAATTTAATGTGCCTAACTCTTTAAGTACATCCAGAATAATACACAAGCACTTTAGCATTGCAAAAGTAATTATTATATTCTAAAAATCATTTGAACATTTTCTAAAAGACATTTGAACAAGTTATAATCAAGATATCAAATTTTGGTTAACAGATCCTTAAGCAGCACATTCAGGAGTACCTATACTGAAATTTTGAACAAAATCCATTTGTGGACGAAATGCCAAAAATTGTAAGGCTTACCCCTTACAAAATTTTTGGCCAAAAATACTTTTTCTCTTTGAACTAAAATTTAATGTGCCTAACTCTTTAAGTACATCCAGAATAATACACAAGCACCAAGAAATGACCTTTTACATCTAAAACTGAGTGTTTTCCTTGAAAAGTAGTAAGACTAACTAAAATACACCCCTTTTCATCTAAAACTGAGTGTTTTCCGAGAAAAGCAGTAAGACTAACTAAAATACACCCTTTTAATTCTAAAACTGAGTGTTTTCCGTAAAAAGGAGTAAGACTAACTAAAATACACCCTTTTTCATCTAAAACTGAGTGTTTTCCGAGAAAAGTAGTAAGACTAACTAAAATAAACCCTTTTTCATCTAAAACTGAGTGTTTTCCAAGAAAAGCAGTATTATTCTGGATGTACATTAAATGCACATTAAATTTTAGTTCAAAGAGAAAAAGTATTTTAGGCCAAAAACATTTTTGGTGGTTTTTGCCCAAAAATTAAATTTTGCTGAAAATTGAAATTTAAGTACTTGGAAACCCACAGTATGGGTACTCCTGAACTTGTGGTCCCTCGAAAGATTTTACTGACATTTTTCAATGCTAATTACTCATCAACTATGGGTTTCCAAGGTGTGATTTAGTGTTTTTGGCCAAAAATACTTTTTCTTTTTGAACTAAAATTTAATGTGCCTAACTCTTTAAGTACATCCAGAATAATACACAAGCACCAAGAAATGACCTTTTACATCTAAAACTGAGTGTTTTCCTTGTAAAGTAGTAAGACTAACTAAAATACACCCCTTCATCTAAAACTGAGTATTTTCCGTGAAAATCAGTAAGACTAACTAAAATATACTCTTTTTCATCTAAAACTGAGTGTTTTCCGAGAAAAGTAGTAAGACTAACTAAAATACATCCTTTTTCATCTAAAACTGAGTGTTTTCCGAGAAAAGCAGTAAGAATAACAAAAATACACCCTTTTAATTCTAAAACTGAGTGTTTTCCGTAAAAAGGAGGAAGACTAACTAAAATAAACCCTTTTTCATCTAAAACTGAGTGTTTTCCAAGAAAAGCAGTATTATTCTGGATGTACATTAAATGCACAATAAATTTTAGTTCAAAGAGAAAAAGTATTTTTGGCCCAAAATTCTGTAAGGGGTAAGCCTTACAATTTTTGGCATTTCGTCCACAAATTCATTTTGTTCAAAATTTGATATCTTGATTATAACAAGTTATAACTTGTTCAAATGTCTTTTAGAAAATGTTCAAATGATTTTTAGAATATTTTAATTACTTTTGCAATGCTAAAGTGCTTGTGTATTATTCTGGATGTACTTAAAGAGTAAGGCACATTAAATTTTAGTTCAAAGAGAAAAAGTATTTTTGGCCAAAAACACTAAATCACACCTTGGAAACCCATAGTTGATGAGTAATTAGCATTGAAAAATGTCAGTATAATCTTTCGAGGGACCACAAGTTCAGGAGTACCCATGCTGTGAGTTTCAGCAAAATCTAATTTTTGGCCAAAAATCACCTAAAATGTAAGTTTATAACCTTACAAAATTTTTTGACCAAAATGTACTTTCTAAAATTTCAATTTTCAGCAAAATTTAATTTTTGGGCAAAAATTTTGTAAGGTTATCGACTTACATTTTTGGTGGTTTTTGCCCAAAAATTAAATTTTGCTGAAAATTGAAATTTAAAGGGGTTTACTAATTTTGTAAAATTTTGGAAAATTTTCCCAAATTTTGGAAAATTTAGGAAAATTTCTGAAAATTTTTGGAAAATTTTGTAAACTTTTTGGAAAATTTCTCCAAAATTTTCCAAAAATTTTCCATATTTTTCAGAAATTTTCAGAAATTTTCCAAAAATTTTCCCAAATTTTCAGAAAATTTTCCAAAAATTTCCGAAATTTTTCCAAAATTTTCCAAAAATTTTCCCAAATTTTCCAAAAACTTCTAAAAATTTTGTAAACTTTTTGGAAAATTTCTGAAATTTCCAAAATTTTCCAAAAATTTTCCCAAATTTTCCAAAAATTTCTGAAAATTTTGTAAACTTTTTGGAAAATTTCTGAAAATTTTGCAAAATTTTTGTAAAATTTCTGAAAATTTTGTAAAATTTTTGGAAAATTTCTGAAAATTTTGGAAAATTTTTGTAAAATTTTGGAAAATTTCTGAAAATTTTGTAAAATTTTTGGAAAATTTTGGAAAATTTCTGAAAATTTTTGGAAAATTTCTAAAAATTTGGGAAAATTTTTGAAAAATTTTTGGAAATTTTCTGAAAATTATCCAAAATTTTCCAAAATTTTCGAAATTTGTCAGAAATTTTCCAAAATTTTCCAAAAATTTTCCAAAATTTTCCAAAAATTTTCCCAATTTTTCCAAAAAGTTAGAAATTTTCCAAAATTTTCCAAAAATTTTCAGAAATTTTCTGAAACTTTTTGGAAAATTTCTGAAAATTTAGTAAAATTTTTGTAAAATTTGGGAAAATTTTTGGAAAAATTTGGAAAAATTTTCCAAAAATTTCTGAAAATTTCCAAAAAATTTTCAAAAATTTTCACAAATTTTTGGAAAATTTGGGAAAATTTTTGGAAAATTTCTAAAAATTTGGGAACATTTTTGAAAAATTTTTGGAAACTTTCTAAAAATCATCCAAAAATTTTTGGAAATTTTTGGGCAAAAATTTTGTAAGGTTATAGACTTACATTTTTGGTGTTTTTTGCCCATAGTTGATGAGTAAAATCTTTCGTGGACCACATATTCGTAAGGAGCAAACTGTGATTTTCAGCAAAATCTAATTTTTGGCCAAAAACCACCAAAAATGTAAGTCTATAACCTTAAAAATTTTTTGACCAAAATGTACTTTCTTAAATTTCAATTTTCAGCAAAATTTAATTTTTGGGCAAAAATTTTGTAACGTTATAGACTTACATTTTTGGTGGTTTTTGCCCAAAAATTAAATTTTGCTGAAAATTGAAATTTAAGAAAATTCATTTTGGTCAAAAATTTTGTAAGGTTATAGACTTACATTTTTGGTGGTTTTTGCCCAAAAATTAAATTTTGCTGAAAATCACAGTTTGCTCCTTACGAATATGTGGTCCACGAAAGATTTTACTCATCAACTATGGGCAAAAAACACCAAAAATGTAAGTCTATAACCTTACAAAATTTTTGCCCAAAAATTTCCAAAAATTTTTGGATAATTTTTAGAAAGTTTCCAAAAATTTTTCAAAAATGTTCCCAAATTTTTAGAAATTTTCCAAAAATTTTCCAAAATGTTCCAAAAATTTTGAAAATTTTTGCAGAAATTTTTGGAAAATTTTCAGAAATTTTTGGAAAAATTTTGGAAAAATTTCGGAAATTTTTGGAAAATTTTCTGAAAATTTGGGAAAATTTTTGGAAATTTTCTGAAAATTTCTGAAAAATATGGAAAATTTTCCAAAAATTTTCCAAAATTTTCCAAAAATTTTCAGAAATTTTCCTAAATTTTCCAAAATTGGAAAATTTTCCCAAATTTTACAAAATTAGTAAAACCCCTTAAATTTCAATTTTCAGCAAAATTTAATTTTTGGGCAAAAACCACCAAAAATGTAAGTCTATAACCTTACAAAATTTTTGACCAAAATGTACTTTCTTAAATTTTGCTGAAAATTGAAATTTAAGAAAGTACATTTTGGTCAAAAATTTTTTAAGTTTATAGACTTACATTTTTGTTGGTTTTTTGCCAAAAATTAGATTTTGCTGAAAATCACAGTTTGCTCCTTACGAATATGTGGTCCACGAAAGATTTTACTCATCAACTATGGGCAAAAAACACCAAAAATGTAAGTCTATAAACTTACAAAATTTTTGCCCAAAAATTTCCAAAAATTTTTGGATAATTTTTAGAAAGTTTCCAAAATTTTTTAAAAATGTTCCCAAATTTTTAGAAATTTTCCAAAAATTTTCCAAAATTTTCCAAAAATTTGGGAAAATTTTTGAAAATTTTTTGGAAATTTTCAGAAATTTTTGGAAAATTTTTCCAAATTTTTCCAAAAATTTTCCCAAATTTTACAAAAATTTTACAAAATTTTCAGAAATTTTCCAGGAAGTTTGAAAAAATTTCTGAAAATTTTTGGAAAATTTTGGAAAATTTCTAACTTTTTGGAAAATTTGGGAAAATTTTTGGAAAATTTTGGAAAAATTTTGGAAAAATTTCGGAAATTTTTGGAAAATTTCTGAAAATTTTTGGAAAATTTTGGAAAATTTCTGACAAATTTGGAAAATTTTTGGAAAATTTTGGATAATTTTCAGAAAATTTCCACAAAATTTTCAGAAATTTTCTGAAAATTTGGGAAAATTTTCCAAAATTTTCCAAAAATTTTCAGAAATTTTCCTAAATTTTCCAAAATTTGGGAAAATTTTCCCAAATTTTACAAAATTAGTAAAACCCCTTAAATTTCAATTTTCAGCAAAATTTAATTTTTGGGCAAAAACCACCAAAAATGTAAGTCTATAAACTTACAAAATTTTTGACCAAAATGTACTTTCTTAAATTTCAATTTTCAGCAAAAATTAATTTTTGGGCAAAAACCACCAAAAATGTATGTCTATAACGTTACAAAATTTTTGCCCAAAAATTAAATTTTGCTGAAAATTGAAATTTAAGAAAGTCCATTTTGGTCAAAAATTTTTTAAGGTTATAGACTTACATATTTGGTGGTTTTTGGCCAAAAATTAGATTTTGCTGAAAATCACAGTTTGCTCCTTACGAATATGTGGTCCACGAAAGATTTTACTCATCAACTATGGGCAAAAAACACCAAAAATGTAAGTCTATAACCTTACAAAATTTTTGCCCAAAAATTTCCAAAAATTTTAGGATAATTTTTAGAAAGTTTCCAAAAATTTTTCAAAAATGTTCCCAAATTTTTAGAAATTTTCCAAAAATTTTCCCAAATTTTCAGAAAATTTTCCAAAAATTTTTGAAAATTTTTTGGAAATTTTCATAAATTTTTGGAAAATTTTTCCAAATTTTTCCAAAAATTTTCCCAAATTTTACAAAAATTTTACAAAATTTTCAGAAATTTTCCAAAAAGTTTCAGAAAATTTCTGAAAATTTTTGGAAAATTTTGGAAAATTTCTAACTTTTTGGAAAATTTGGGAAAATTTTTGGAAAATTTTGGAAAAATTTTGGAAAAATTTCGGAAATTTTTGGAAAATTTCTGAAAATTTTTGGAAAATTTTGGAAAATTTCTGACAAATTTGGAAAATTTTTGGAAAATTTTGGAAAATTTTCAGAAAATTTCCAAAAAATTTTCAAAAATTTTCCCAAATTTTTAGAAATTTTCCAAAAATTTTCAGAAATTTTCAAAAAGTTTTGGAAAATTTTCCAAATTTTTCCAAAAATTTTCCCAAATTTTACAAAAATTTTACAAAATTTTCAGAAATTTTCCAAAAATTTTACAAAATTTTCAGAAATTTTCCAAAAATTTTACAAAATTTTCAGAAATTTTCCAAAAAGTTTACAAAATTTTCAGAAATTTTTGGAAAATTTGTGAAAATTTTGGAAAATTTTGGAAATTTCAGAAATTTTCCAAAAGTTTCAAAATTTTAGAATTTTGGAAATGAAATTTTGGAAAATTTTGGAAAAATTTCGGAAATTTTTGGAAAATTTTCTGAAAATTTGGGAAAATTTTTGGAAAATTTCTGAAAATTTCTGAAAAATATGGAAAATTTTTGGAAAATTTTGGAGAAATTTTCCAAAAATTTTCCAAAATTTTCCAAAAATTTTCAGAAATTTTAGTAAATTTTCCAAAATTTGGGAAAATTTTCCAAAATTTTACAAAATTAGTAAACCCCCTTAAATTTCAATTTTCAGCAAAATTTAATTTTTGGGCAAAAACCACCAAAAATGTAAGTCTATAACCTTACAAAATTTTTGCCCATAAATTAAATTTTGCTGAAAATTGAAATTTAAGAAAGTACATTTTGGTCAAAAATTTTTTAAGGTTATAGACTTACATTTTTGGTGATTTTTGGCCAAAAATTAGATTTTGCTGAAACTCACAGCATGGGTACTCCTGAACTTGTGGTCCCTCGAAAGATTTTACTGACATTTTTCAATGCTAATTACTCATCAACTATGGGTTTCCAAGGTGTGATTTAGTGTTTTTGGCCAAAAATACTTTTTCTCTTTGAACTAAAATTTAATGTGCCTTACTCTTTAAGTACATCCAGAATAATACACAAGCACTTTAGCATTGCAAAAGTAATTAAAATATTCTAAAAATCATTTGAACATTTTCTAAAAGACATTTGAACAAGATATAACTTGTTATAATCAAGATATCAAATTTTGAACAAAATGAATTTGTGGACGAAATGCCAAAAATTGTAAGGCTTACCCCTTACAGAATTTTGGGCCAAAAATGCTTTTCTCGGAAAACACTCAGTTTTAGACGAAGAAGGGTGTATTTTAGTTAGTCTTACTGCTTTTCTCGGAAAACACTCAGTTTTAGATGAAAAAGGATGTATTTTAGTTAGTCTTACTGCTTTTCTCGGAAAACACTCAGTTTTAGATGAAAAAGGGTGTATTTTAGTTAGTCTTACTCCTTTTTACGGAAAACACTCAGTTTTAGAATTAAAAGGGTGTATTTTAGTTATTCTTACTGCTTTTCTCGGAAAACACTCAGTTTTAGACGAAGAAGGGTGTATTTTAGTTAGTCTTACTGCTTTTCTCGGAAAACACTCAGTTTTAGATGAAAAAGGATGTATTTTAGTTAGTCTTACTGCTTTTCTCGGAAAACACTCAGTTTTAGATGAAAAAGAGTATATTTTAGTTAGTCTTACTGCTTTTCACGGAAAATACTCAGTTTTAGAAGAAAAGGTCATTTCTTGGTGCCTGTGTATTATTCTCGATGTACTTAAAGAGTTAGGCACATTAAATTTTAGTTCAAAGAGAAAAAGTATTTTTGGCCAAAAACATTTTTGGTGGTTTTTGCCCAAAAATTAAATTTTGCTAAAAATTGTCAGGTGTACCTGAGAGTGTCTGGAGTGTACATGGGAGTGTCGGAGGTGTACCTGGAAGTTTCAGAGGTGTACCTGGGAGTGTCTGAGGTGTACCTGGGAGTGTCTGAGGTGTACCTGGGAGTGTCTGAGGTGTACCTGTGAGTGTCAGAGGTGTACCTGTGAGTGTCTGAGGTGTTCCTGGGAGTGTCTGAGGTGTACCTAGTGTGTCAGAGGAGTACCAGGGAGTGTCAGTGGAGTGCCTGGGAGTGTCAGAGGTGTACCTGGGAGTGTCTGAGGTGTACCTGGGAGTGTCTGGAGTTTACCTGGGAATGTCTGGGGTGTACCTGGGAGTATCAGAGAAGTACCTGGGAGTGTCAGAGAAGTACCTGGGAGTGTCTGAGGTGTACCTGGGAGTGTCTGAGGTGTACCTGGGAGTGTCTGAGGTGTACCTAGGAGTGTCGGAGGTGTACCTGAGAGTGTCAGAGGTGTACCTGAGAGTGTCGGAGGTGTACCTGGGAGTGTCTGAGGTGTACCTGGGAGTGTCAGAGGTGTACCTGTGAGTGTCTGAGGTGTTCCTGGGAGTGTCTGAGGTGTACCTAGTGTGTCAGAGGAGTACCAGGGAGTGTCAGTGGAGTGCCTGGGAGTGTCAGAGGTGTACCTGGGAGTGTGAGAGGTGTACCTGTGAGTATAGGAAGTGTACCTGTCAGTGTCTGAGGTGTATCTGGGAGTGTCAGCGGTGTACCTGGGTGTGTCAGAGGTGTACCTGGGAGTGTCAGCGGTGTACCTTGGAGTATCAGAGGTGTACCTGGGAGTGTCAGAGGTGTACCTGGGAGTGTCGGAGGTGCACCTGGGAGTGTCTGAGGTGTACCTGGGAGTGTCTGGAGTTTACCTGGGAATGTCTGGGGTGTACCTGGGAGTATCAGAGAAGTACCTGGGAGTGTCAGAGAAGTACCTGGGAGTGTCTGAGGTGTACCTGGGAGTGTCTGAGATGTACCTGGGAGTGTCTGAGGTGTACCTGGGAGTGTCTGAGGTGTACCTAGGAGTGTCGGAGGTGTACCTGAGAGTGTCAGAGGTGTACCTGAGAGTGTCGTAGGTGTACCTGGAAGTGTCTGAGGTGTACCTGGGAGTGTCTGAGGTGTACTTGGGAGTGTCTGAGGTGTACCTGTGAGTGTCTGAGGTGTTCCTGGGAGTGTCTGAGGTGTACCTAGTGTGTCAGAGGAGTACCAGGGAGTGTCAGTGGAGTGCCTGGGAGTGTCAGAGGTGTACCTGGGAGTGTGAGAGGTGTACCTGTGAGTATAGGAAGTGTACCTGTCAGTGTCTGAGGTGTATCTGGGAGTGTCAGCGGTGTACCTGGGTGTGTCAGAGGTGTACCTGGGAGTGTCAGCGGTGTACCTTGGAGTATCAGAGGTGTACCTGGGAGTATCAGAGGTGTACCTGGGAGTGTCGGAGGTGTACCTGGGAGTGTCGGAGGTGCACCTGGGAGTGTCTGAGGTGCACCTGGGAGTGTCTGAGGTGCACCTGGGAGTGTCTGAGATGCACCTGGGAGTGTCTGAGGTGCACCTGGGAGTGTCTGAGGTGCACCTGGGAGTGTCTGAGGTGTACCTGGGAGTGTCTGAGGTGTACCTGGGAGTGTCAGGGGTGTACCTGGGAGTGTGTGAGGTGTACCTGGGAGTGTCTGAGGTGTACCTGGGAGAGTCTGAGGTGTACCTGAGAGTGTTAGAAGTGTACCTGGGAGTGTCTGGGGTGTACCTGGGAGTGTCAGGGGTGTACCTGGGAGTGTCAGAGGTGTACCTGGGAGTGTCAGAGGAATACCTGGGAGTGTCAGGTGTACCTGAGAGTGTCTGGGGTGTACGTGGGAGTGTCGGAGGTGTACCTGGAAGTTTCAGAGGTGTACCTGGGAGTGTCTGAGGTGTACCTGGGAGTGTCTGAGGTGTCCCTGTGAGTGTCTGAGGTGTTCCTGGGAGTGTCTGAGGTGTACCTAGTGTGTCAGAGGAGTACCAGGGAGTGTCAGTGGAGTGCCTGGGAGTGTCAGAGGTGTACCTGGGAGTGTGAGAGGTGTACCTGTGAGTATAGGAAGTGTACCTGTCAGTGTCTGAGGTGTATCTGGGAGTGTCAGCGGTGTACCTGGGTGTGTCAGAGGTGTACCTGGGAGTGTCAGCGGTGTACCTTGGAGTATCAGAGGTGTACCTGGGAGTATCAGAGGTGTACCTGGGAGTGTCGGAGGTGCACCTGGGAGTGTCTGAGGTGCACCTGGGAGTGTCTGAGGTGCACCTGGGAGTGTCTGGAGTTTACCTGGGAATGTCTGGGGTGTACCTGGGAGTATCAGAGAAGTACCTGGGAGTGTCAGAGAAGTACCTGGGAGTGTCTGAGGTGTACCTGGGAGTGTCTGAGATGTACCTGGGAGTGTCTGAGGTGTACCTGGGAGTATCGGAGGTGTACCTGGGAGTGTCAGAGGTGTACCAGGGAGTATCAGAGGTGTACCTGGGAGTGTACTAAACCTAACCTAACCTAACTTAACGTCTAATACTGAAAATCAGTGAAAAGAAATTAAGCGTTTTTCGTGAAAAGAAGTAAAACAAACTAAAATTCACCTAACCTAACCTAAGCTAAGCTAACCTATCCTAACTTAAGCTAACCTAACCTAACATAACCTAACCTAACCCAACCTAACCCAACCCAACCCATCCCAACCCAACCTATATATCCTAACCTAACCTAACCTAAAATAACCTAACCTAACCTAACCTAACCTAACCTAGCCTAACCTAACCTAACCTAACCGAACCTAACCCAACCTAACCCAACCCAACCCAACCTAACCTATCCTAACCTAACTTAATTTAACCGTGGAAAGAAGTAAAACTAACTTCAAAACAGAGTTCTTCAACAGAAAACACGACACATGTTCGAAAATATGTACAACTAACTAAAAAACAGTGTTTTTGTAAGGAAATTCAACGATTTCCATGAGTGTTTTTCGTGAAAAGAAGTAAAACTAACGAAAATTCACTTAACCTAACCTAACATAACCAAACCTAACCTATCCTAACCTAACCTAACATAACCAAACCTAACCTAACCTAACCTAACCTAACCTAACCTAACCTAACCAAACCAAACCTAACCGAACCAAACCTAACCTAACCTAACCTAACCTAACCTAATCTAACCTAACCTAACCTATTCTAACCTAACCTAACCTAACCTAACGTAACCTAACGTAACCTAACCTAACCTAGCCCAACCTAACCCAACCAAACCTATCCCAACCCAACCCAACCCAACCCAACCCAACGTAACCTAACTTAACCTAACCTAACCTAACCTAACCTAACCTAACCTCACCTAAAATCTAACACCGAAAATTAGTGTTTTGAAAAGAAATTAAGCGTTTTACGTGAAAAGATGATAAAAATATATAAAATACATTGGTTTTCATCTAAAACTGAGTTTTTTTCGTGAAAAATAATAAAACTAACTAAAATTCACCTGACCTAACCTAACCTAACCTAACCTAACCTAACCTAACCCAACCTAACCCAACCCATCCCAACCGAACCCAACCTAACCTAACCTAACCTAACCTAGGTGAATTTTAGTTAGTTTTACTTCTTTTCATTAAAAACACTCAGTTTTAGATAAAAACCAATGTATTTTACTTATTTTTATCTTCTTTTCACGGAAAACGCTTAATTCCTTTTCAAAACACTGATTTTCAGTGTTAGAGGTTAGGTTAAATTAGGTTAGGTTTGGTAAGATTAGGTTAAGTTAGGTTTGGTTAGGTTAGGTTAGGTTAGGTTAGGTTAGGTTAGGTTAGGTTGGGTTGGGTTGGGTTTGGTTGTGTTGGGTTAGGTTAGGTTAGGTTAGGTTGGTTTCGGTTAGGTTAGATTGGGTTAGGTTAGGTTAGGTTAGGTTACGTTAGGCTGGGTTGGATTGTGTTGGGTTGGATTAGGTTGGGTTAGGTTAGGTTAGGTTAGTATAGGTTAGGTTAGGTTAGGTTAGGTTAGGTTAGGTTAGGTTAGGTTAGGTTAAGTTAGGTTAGGTTAGGTTGGGTTTGGTTCGGTTAGGTTAGATTAGGTTAGGTTAGGTTAGGTTAGGTTAGGTACACTCCCAGGTACACCTCTGAAACTCCTAGGTACACCTCCGATACTCCCAGGTACACCTCCGATACTCCCAAGTACACCTCTGACACTCCCAGGTACTCCTCTCATACTCCTTGGTTCACCTCTAAGACTCCATATACACCTCCGACACTACCATGTACACCTCTGACACTCCCAGGTACACCGCTGACACTGCCAGGTACACCTATGACACTCCATATACACCTCCGACACTCCCAGGTACACCTCTGACACTCCCAGGTACACCTCTGACACTCCCAGGTACACCTCGATACTCCCAGGTACACCTCCGATACTCCCAGGTACACCTCTGATACTCCCAGGTACACCTCTGACACTCCCAGGTACTCCACTGACATTCCCTGGTACACCTCTCACACTCACAGGTACACCTCCGATATTCCCAGGTACACCTCGGATATTCCCAGGTACACCTCCAAAACTCCCAGATACACCTTTGAGACTCCCAGGTACCTCACTGACACTCCCTGGTACACCTCTGACACTCCTAGGTACACCTCTGACACTCCCAGGTACACCTCTGACACTCCAAGGTACACGTCTGACACTCCCAGGTACTCCACTGACATTCCCTGGTACACCTCTGACACTCTCAGGTCCGCCTCCGACAGTCACAGGTACAACTCCGACACACCCAGGTAAACTTCCGATACTCCTAGGTACACCTCTGACACTCCCAGGTACACCGCTGACACTCCCAGATACACCTCAGACACTCCCAGGTACACCTCAGAGATGTACCTGGGAGTGTCGGAGGTGTACCTGGCATTGTCTGAAGTGTACCTGGCAGTGTCAGCGGTGTTCCTGGGAGTGTCACCGGTGTACCTGGGAGTGTTAGAGGTGTATCAGGGAGTGACAGAGTACCTAGGAGTGTCAGAGGTGTACCTGAGAGTGTTAGGGGTGTACCAGGGAGTGTCAGTGGAGTACCTGGGAGTGTGAGAGGTGTACCTGGGAGTGTGAGAGGTGTACTTAGGAGTGTCTCAGGTGTACCTGGGAGTGTCTGAGGTGTATCTGGGAGTGTCCGACGTGTACCTGGGGAGTGTCAGAGGTGTACCAGGGAATGTCTGAGGTGCGCCTGGGAGTATCGGGGAGTACCTGGGAGTGTCTGAGGTGTCCCTGGGAGTGTCAGAGGTGTACCTGGGAGTGACAAGTGTGTTCCAGGGAGTGTCAGTGGAGTACCTGGGAGTGTGAGAGGTGTACCTGGGAGTGTGAGAGGTGTACTTAGGAGTGTCCGAGGTGTAACTGGGATTGTCTGAGGTGTACCTGGAAGTGTCTGAGGTGTACCTGGGAGTGTCAGGTCAGAACCAGGGAGTGAAAGAGGTGTACCTGGGAGAGTCAGATGTGTAAGGGGGAGTGTCTGAGGTGTACCTGGGAGTGTCAGAGGTATACCAGGGAGTGTCAGTGAAGTACCTGGGAGTGTCTGAGGTGTACCTGGGAGTGTCAGTGACGTACCAGGAGTGTCACAGGAGTACCTGGGAGTGTGAGACGTGTACCTGCGAGTGTGAGAGGTGTACCTAGAAGTGACTGAGGTGTACCAGTGAGTGTCAGAGGTGTACCTGGGAGTGTCTAAGGTGTACCTGGGAGTGTTTGAGGTGTTACCTGGGAGTGTCAGGGGAGAACCAGGGAGTGAAAGAGGTGTTCCTGAGAGTGTCACAGGTGTACCAGGGAGTGTCTGAGGTGTACCTGGGAGTGTCAGAGGTATACCAGGGAGTGTCAGTGAAGTACCTGGGAGTCTCAAAGGTGTACCTGGGAGTATCGGAGGTGTACCTGGGAATATAGGAGGTGTACTTGGGAATATCTTAGGTGTACTTGGGAGTATCGGAGGTGTACCTGGGAGTGTCGGAGGAGTACCAGGAAGTATCAGAGGAGTACCTGGGAGTGTACCAAACCTAACCTAACCTAACAACGTCTAACACTGAAAATCAGTGTTTTGAAAAGAAATTAAGCGTTTTTCGTGAAAAGAAGTAAAACTAACTAAAATTCACCTAACCTAACCTAATCTAAGCTAACCTATCCTAACCTAACCTAACCTAACCTAACATAACCTAACCTTACGCAAACTAACCCACCCCAACCCATCCCAACCCAACCTAACGTAACCTAACATAACCTAACCTAACCTAACCTAACCCAACCTAACCCAACCAAACCTAACCCAACCCAACCCAACCCAACCCAACCCAACCCTACCCAACGTAACCTAACCTAACCTAACCTAACCTAACCTAAAATCTAACACCGAAAATTAGTGTTTTGAAAAGAAATTAAGCGTTTTACGTGAAAAGATGATAAAAATAAATAAAATACATTGGTTTTCATCTAAAACTGAGTTTTTTTCGTGAAAAATAATAAAACTAACTAAAATTCACCTGACCTAACCTAACCTAACCTAACCTAACCTAACCCAACCTAACCCAACCTTTCCCAACCCAACCCAACCTAACCTAACCTAACCTAACCTAACCTAACCTAGGTTACGTTAGGTTAGGTGAATTTTAGTTAGTTTTACTTCTTTTCATTAAAAACACTCAGTTTTATATAAAAACCAATGTATTTTACTTATTTTTACCTTCTTTTCATGGAAAACTATTAATTTCTTTTCAAAACACTGATTTTCAGTGTTAGAGGTTAGGTTAGGTTAGGTTAGGTTAGGTTAGGTTAGGTTAGGTTGGGTTTGGTTCGGTTAGGTTAGATTAGGTTAGGTTAGGTTAGGTTAGGTTAGGTACTCTCCCAGGTACACCTCTGAAACTCCTAGGTACACCTACGATACTCCCAGGTACACCTCCGATACTCCCAAGTACACCTCTGACACTCCCAGGTACTCCTCTCATACTCCCTGGTTCACCTCTAAGACTCCATATACATCTCCGACACTACCAGGTACACCTCTGACACTGCCAGGTACACCGCTGACACTGCCAGGTACACCTCTGATACTCCATATACACCTCCGACACTACCAGGTACACCTCTGACACTCCCAGGTACACCTCTCACACTCCCAGGTACACCTTTGATATTCCCAGGTACACCTCCGATATTCCCAGGTACACCTCTGATACTCCCTGGTACACCTTTGAGACTCCCAGGTACTCCACTGTCATTCCCTGGTACACCTCTCACACTCACAGGTACACCTCCGATATTCCCAGGTACACCTCCGATATTCCCAGGTACACCTCCAAAACTCCCAGATACACCTTTGAGACTCCCAGGTACACCTCTGACACTCCAAGGTACACGTCTGACACTCCCAGGTACTCCACTGACATTCCCTGGTACACCTCTGACACTCCGAGGTCCGCCTCCGACAGTCCCAGGTACACCTCAGACACTCCCAGGTGCACCTCAGACACTCCCAGGTACACCTCCGACACTCCCAGGTACACCTCTGATACTCCCAGGTACACCTCTGATACTCCAAGGTACACCGCTGACACTCCCAGGTACACCTCTGACACACCCAGGAACACCGCTGACACTCCCAGATACACCTCAGACACTGACAGGTACACTTCCTATACTCACAGGTACACCTCTCACACTTCCAGGTACACCTCTGACACTCCCAGGCTCTCCACTGACACTCCCTGGTACTCCTCTGACACACTAGGTACACCTCAGACACTCCCAGGAACACCTCAGACACTCACAGGTACATCTCAGACACTCCCAAGTACACCTCAGACACTCCCAGGTACACCTCAGACACTTCCAGGTACACCTACGACACTCCGAGGTACACTTCTAACACTCTCAGGTACACCTCAGACTCTCCCAGGTACACCTCAGACACTCCCAGGTACACCCCTGACACTCCCAGGTACACCTCAGACACTCCCCGGTACACCTCAGACACTCCCAGGTGCACCTCAGACACGCCCAGGTGCACCTCAGACACTCCCAGGTGCATCTCAGACACTCCCAGGTGCACCTCAAACACTCCCAGGTGCACCTCAGACACTCCCAGGTGCACCTCCGACACTCCCAGGTACACCTCTGATACTCCCAGGTACTCCTCTGATACTCCAAGGTACACCGCTGACACTCCCAGGTACACCTCTGACACACCCAGGTACACCGCTGACACTCCCAGATACACCTCAGACACTGACAGGTACACTTCCTATACTCACAGGTACACCTCTCACACTCCCAGGTACACCTCTGACACTCCCAGGCACTCCACTGACACTCCCTGGTACTCCTCTGACACACTAGGTACACCTCAGACACTCCCAGGAACACCTCAGACACTCACAGGGACACCTCAGACACTCCCAGGTACACCTCAGACACTCCCAGGTACACCTCTGAAACTTCCAGGTACACCTCCGACACTCCCACGTACACCCCAGACACTCTCAGGTACACCTGACACTCCCAGGTATTCCTCTGACACTCCCAGGTACACCTCTGACACTCCCAGGTACACCCCTGACACTCCCAGGTACACCCCAGACACTCCCAGGTACACTTCTAACACTCTCAGGTACACCTCAGACACTCCCAGGAACACCTCAGACACTCCCAGGTACACCTCACACACTCCCAGGTACACCCCTGACACTCCCAGGTACACCTCAGACACTCCCAGGTACACCTCAGACACTCCCAGGTGCACCTCAGACACTCCCAGGTGCACCTCAGACACTCCCAGGTGCACCTCAGACACTCCCAGGTGCACCTCAGACACTCCCAGGTGCACCTCTGACACTCCCAGGTGCACCTCAGACACTCCCAGGTGCACCTCTGACACTCCCAGGTACACCTCCGACACTCCCAGGTACACCTCTGATACTCCCAGGTACACCTCTGATACTCCAAGGTACACCGCTGACACTCCCAGGTACACCTCTGACACACCCAGGTACACCGCTGACACTCCCAGATACACCTCAGACACTGACAGGTACACTTCCTATACTCACAGGTACACCTCTCACACTCCCAGGTACACCTCTGACACTCCCAGGCACTCCACTGACACTCCCTGGTACTCCTCTGACACACTAGGTACACCTCAGACACTCCCAGGAACACCTCAGACACTCACAGGTACACCTCAGACACTCCCAAGTACACCTCAGACACTCCCAGGTACACCTCAGACACTTCCAGGTACACCTACGACACTCTCAGGTACACCTCTGACACTCTCAGGTACACCTCCGACACTCCTAGGTACACCTCAGACACTCCCAGGTACACCTCAGACACGCCCAGGTACATCTCAGACACTCCCAGGTACACCTCAGACACTCCCAGGTACTTCTCTGACACTCCCAGGTACTTCTCTGATACTCCCAGGTACACCCCAGACATTCCCAGGTAAACTCCAGACACTCCCAGGTACACCTCAGACACTCCCAGGTGCACCTCCGACACTCCCAGGTACACCTCTCTGACTCCCAGGTACACCTCTGATACTCCAAGGTACACCGCTGACACTCCCAGGTACACCTCTGACACACCCAGGTACACCGCTGACACTCCCAGATACACCTCAGACACTGACAGGTACACTTCCTATACTCACAGGTACACCTCTCACACTCCCAGGTACACCTCTGACACTCCCAGGCACTCCACTGACACTCCCTGGTACTCCTCTGACACACTAGGTACACCTCAGACACTCCCAGGAACACCTCAGACACTCACAGGGACACCTCAGACACTCCCAGGTACACCTCAGACACTCCCAGGTACACCTCTGAAACTTCCAGGTACACCTCCGATACTCCCACGTACACCCCAGACACTCTCAGGTACACCTGACACTCCCAGGTATTCCTCTGACACTCCCAGGTACACCTCTGACACTCCCAGGTACACCCCTGACACTCCCAGGTACACCCCAGACACTCCCAGGTACACTTCTAACACTCTCAGGTACACCTCAGACTCTCCCAGGTACACCTCAGACACTCCCAGGTACACCTCACACACTCCCAGGTACACCCCTGACACTCCCAGGTACACCTCAGACACTCCCAGGTACACCTCAGACACTCCCAGGTGCACCTCAGACACTCCCAGGTGCACCTCAGACACTCCCAGGTGCACCTCAGACACTCCCAGGTGCACCTCAGACACTCCCAGGTGCACCTCAGACACTCCCAGGTGCACCTCCGACACTCCCAGGTACACCTCCGACACTCCCAGGTACACCTCTGATACTCCCAGGTACACCTCTGATACTCCAAGGTACACCGCTGACACTCCCAGGTACACCTCTGACACTCCCAGGTACACCGCTGACACTCCCAGATACACCTCAGACACTGACAGGTACACTTCCTATACTCACAGGTACACCTCTCACACTCCCAGGTACACCTCTGACACTCCCAGGCACTCCACTGACACTCCCTGGTACTCCTCTGACACACTAGGTACACCTCAGACACTCCCAGGAACACCTCAGACACTCACAGGTACACCTCAGACACTCCCAAGTACACCTCAGACACTCCCAGGTACACCTCAGACACTTCCAGGTACACCTACGACACTCTCAGGTACACCTCTGACACTCTCAGGTACACCTCCGACACTCCTAGGTACACCTCAGACACTCCCAGGTACACCTCAGACACTCCCAGGTACATCTCAGACACTCCCAGGTACACCTCAGACACTCCCAGGTACTTCTCTGACACTCCCAGGTACTTCTCTGATACTCCCAGGTACACCCCAGACATTCCCAGGTAAACTCCAGACACTCCCAGGTACACCTCAGACACTCCCAGGTGCACCTCCGACACTCCCAGGTACACCTCTGACACTCCCAGGTACACCTCTGATACTCCAAGGTACACCGCTGACACTCCCAGGTACACCTCTGACACACCCAGGTACACCGCTGACACTCCCAGATACACCTCAGACACTGACAGGTACACTTCCTATACTCACAGGTACACCTCTCACACTCCCAGGTACACCTCTGACACTCCCAGGCACTCCACTGACACTCCCTGGTACTCCTCTGACACACTAGGTACACCTCAGACACTCCCAGGAACACCTCAGACACTCACAGGGACACCTCAGACACTCACAGGTACACCTCAGACACTCCCAAGTACACCTCAGACACTCCCAGGTACACCTCAGTCACTTCCAGGTACACCTACGACACTCTCAGGTACACCTCTGACACTCTCAGGTACACCTCCGACACTCCTAGGTACACCTCAGACACTCCCAGGTACACCTCAGACACTCCCAGGTACACCTCAGACACTCCCAGGTACTTCTCTGACACTCCCAGGTACTTCTCTGATACTCCCAGGTACACCCCAGACATTCCCAGGTAAACTCCAGACACTCACAGGTACACCTCTCACACTCCCAGGTACACCTCTGACACTCCCAGGCACTCCACTGACACTCCCTGGTACTCCTCTGACACACTAGGTACACCTCAGACACTCCCAGGAACACCTCAGACACTCACAGGTACACCTCAGACACTCACAGGTACACCTCAGACACTCCCAGGTACACCTCAGACACTCCCAGGTACACCTCAGACACTCCCAGGTACACCTCTGAAACTTCCAGGTACACCTCCGACACTCCCACGTACACTCCAGACACTCTCAGGTACACCTGACAATTTTCAGCAAAATTTAATTTTTGGGCAAAAACCACCAAAAATGTTTTTGGCCTAAAATACTTTTTCTCTTTGAACTAAAATTTAATGTGCCTAACTCTTTAAGTACATCCAGAATAATACACAAGCACTTTAGCATTGCAAAAGTAATTATTATATTCTAAAAATCATTTGAACATTTTCTAAAAGACATTTGAACAAGTTATAATCAAGATATCAAATTTTGTTAACAGATCCTTAAGCAGCACATTCAGGAGTACCTATACTGAAATTTTGAACAAAATCCATTTGTGGACGAAATGCCAAAAATTGTAAGGCTTACCCCTTACAGAATTTTTGGCCAAAAATACTTTTTCTCTCTGAACTAAAATTTAATGTGCCTAACTATTTAAGTACATCCAGAATAATACACAGGCACCAAGAAATGACCTCGAAAACTCATAAGTGGCGAGTAATTAGCATTGCAAAAGTAATTAAAATATTCTAAAAATCATTTGAACATTCTCTAAATGCCATTTGAACAAGTTATAATCAAGATATCAAATTTTGGTTAACAGATCCTTAAGCAGCACATTCAGGAGTACCTATACTGAAATTTTGAACAAAATCCATTTGTGGACGAAATGCCAAAAATTGTAAGGCTTACCCCTTACAGAATTTTTGGCCAAAAATACTTTTTCTCTTTGAACTAAAATTTAATGTGCCTAACTCTTTAAGTACATCGAGAATAATACACAGGCACCAAGAAATGACCTTTTCATCTAAAACTGAGTATTTTCCGTGAAAAGCAGTAAGACTAACTAAAATATACTCTTTTTCATCTAAAACTGAGTGTTTTCCGAGAAAAGCAGTAAGACTAACTAAAATACATCCTTTTTCATCTAAAACTGAGTGTTTTCCGAGAAAAGCAGTAAGACTAACTAAAATACACCCTTCTTCGTCTAAAACTGAGTGTTTTCCGAGAAAAGCAGTAAGAATAACAAAAATACACCCTTTTAATTCTAAAACTGAGTGTTTTCCGTAAAAAGGAGGAAGACTAACTAAAATACATCCTTTTTCATCTAAAACTGAGTGTTTTCCGAGAAAAGTAGTAAGACTAACTAAAATACACCCTTTTTCATCTAAAACTGAGTGTTTTCCGAGAAAAGCAGTAAGACTACTAAATACACCTCTTCATCTAAAACTGAGTGTTTTCCGAGAAAAGCATTTTTGGCCCAAAATTCTGTAAGGGGTAAGCCTTACAATTTTTGGCATTTCGTCCACAAATTCATTTTGTTCAAAATTTGATATCTTGATTATAACAAGTTATATCTTGTTCAAATGTCTTTTAGAAAATGTTCAAATGATTTTTAGAATATTTTAATTACTTTTGCAATGCTAAAGTGCTTGTGTATTATTCTGGATGTACTTAAAGAGTAAGGCACATTAAATTTTAGTTCAAAGAGAAAAAGTATTTTTGGCCAAAAACACTAAATCACACCTTGGAAACCCATAGTTGATGAGTAATTAGCATTGAAAAATGTCAGTAAAATCTTTCGAGGGACCACAAGTTCAGGAGTACCCATGCTGTGAGTTTCAGCAAAATCTAATTTTTGGCCAAAAATCACCTAAAATGTAAGTTTATAACTTTACAAAATTTTTTGACCAAAATGTACTTTCTAAAATTTCAATTTTCAGCAAAATTTAATTTTTGGGCAAAAATTTTGTAAGGTTATAGACTTACATTTTTGGTGGTTTTTGCCCAAAAATTAAATTTTGCTGAAAATTGAAATTTAAAGGGGTTTACTAATTTTGTAAAATTTTGGAAAATTTTCCCAAATTTTGGAAAATTTAGGAAAATTTCTGAAAATTTTTGGAAAATTTTGGAAAATTTTTGGAAAATTTTGGAAAATTTTTGGAAAATTTCTCCAAAATTTTCCAAAAATTTTCTATATTTTTCAGAAATTTTCAGAAATTTTCCAAAAATTTTCCCAAATTTTCAGAAAATTTTCCAAAAATTTCCGAAATTTTTCCAAAATTTTCCAAAAATTTTCCCAAATTTTCCAAAAACTTCTAAAAATTTTGTAAACTTTTTGGAAAATTTCTGAAATTTCCAAAATTTTCCATAAATTTTCCCAAATTTTCCAAAATTTCTGAAAATTTTGTAAACTTTTTGGAAAATTTCTGAAAATTTTGTAAAATTTTTGTAAAATTTCTGAAAATTTTGTAAAATTTTTGGAAAATTTTGGAAAATTTCTGAAAATTTTGTAAAATTTGGGAAAATTTTTGGAAAAATTTGGAAAATTTCTGAAAATTTTTGAAAATTTCTGAAAATTTTTGGAAAATTTCTAAAAATTTGGGAACATTTTTGAAAAATTTTTGGAAATTTTCTGAAAATTATCCAATATTTTCCAAAATTTTCGAAATTTGTCAGAAATTTTCCAAAATTTTCCAAAAATTTTCCAAAATTTTCCAAAAATTTTCCCAATTTTTCCAAAAAGTTAGAAATTTTCCAAAATTTTCCAAAAATTTTCAGAAATTTTCTGAAACTTTTTGGAAAATTTCTGAAAATTTTGTAAAATTTTTGTAAAATTTGGGAAAATTTTTGGAAAAATTTGGAAAAATTTTCCAAAAATTTCTGAAAATTTCCAAAAAATTTTCAAAAATTTTCACAAATTTTTGGAAAATTTGGGAAAATTTTTGGAAAATTTCTAAAAATTTGGGAACATTTTTGAAAATTTTTTGGAAACTTTCTAAAAATCATCCAAAAATTTTTGGAAATTTTTGGGCAAAAATTTTGTAAGGTTATAGACTTACATTTTTGGTGTTTTTTGCCCATAGTTGATGAGTAAAATCTTTCGTGGACCACATATTCGTAAGGAGCAAACTGTGATTTTCAGCAAAATCTAATTTTTGGCCAAAAACCACCAAAAATGTAAGTCTATAACCTTAAAAAATTTTTGACCAAAATGTACTTTCTTAAATTTCAATTTTCAGCAAAATTTAATTTTTGGGCAAAAATTTTGTAACGTTATAGACTTACATTTTTGGTGGTTTTTGCCCAAAAATTAAATTTTGCTGAAAATTGTTTGAAAGTTTCCAAATTTTGTCAAAAATTTTCCCAAATTTTGGAAATTTTCCAAAATTTTCCCAAATTTTCAGAAAATTTTCCAAAAATTTTGAAATTTTTGGAAATTTTCAAAATTTTGCAAAATTTTTCCAAATTTTCCAAAAATTTTCCCAAATTTTCCAAAAATTTTACAAAATTTTCAGAAATTTTCCAAAATTTCGAAAATTTCTGAAAATTTTTGGAAAATTTTGGAAAATTTCTAAATTTTTGGAAAATTTTGGAAAATTTTTGGAAAATTTTGGAAAAATTTTGGAAAAATTTCGGAAATTTTTGGAAAATTTCTGAAAATTTTGGAAAATTTTGGAAAATTTCTGACAAATTTGAAATTTTTGGAAAATTTTGGAAATTTTCAGAAAATTTCCAAAAATTTTCAAAATTTTCCCAAATTTTAGAAATTGTCCAAAAATTTTCAGAAATTTTCAAAAAGTTTACAAAATTTTCAGAAATTTTTGGAAAATTTGGGAAAATTTTTGGAAAATTTTGGAAAAATTTCGGAAATTTTTGGAAAATTTTCTGAAAATTTGGGAAAATTTTTGGAAATTTTCTGAAAATTTCTGAAAAATATGGAAATTTTTGGAAAATTTGGAGAAATTTTCCAAAAATTTTCCAAAATTTTACTAAATTTTCCAAAATTTGGTAAAATGTTCCCAAATTTTAAAAAAATAGTAAGACCCCTTAAATTTCAATTTTCAGCAAAATCTAATTTTTGGCCAAAAACCACCAAAAATGTAAGTCTATAACCTTACAAAATTTTTGACCAAAATGTACTTTCTTAAATTTTGCTGAAAATTGAAATTTAAGAAAGTACATTTTGGTCAAAAATTTTTAAGTTTATAGACTTACATTTTTGGTGGTTTTTGCCAAAAATTAGATTTTGCTGAAAATCACAGTTTGCTCCTTACGAATTTGTGGTCCACGAAAGATTTTACTCATCAACTATGGGCAAATAACACCAAAAATGTAAGTCTATAACCTTACAAAATTTTTGCCCAAAAATTTCCAAATATTTTGGATAATTTTTAGAAAGTTTCCAAAATTTTTTAAAAATGTTCCCAAACTTTTAGAAATTTTCCAAAAATTTTCCAAAATTTTCCAAAAATTTGGGAAAATTTTTGAAAATTTTTTGGAAATTTTCAGAAATTTTTGGAAAATTTTTCCAAATTTTTCCAAAAATTTTCCCAAATTTTACAAAAATTTTACAAAATTTTCAGAAATTTTCCAAGAAGTTTGAAAAAATTTCTGAAAATTTTTGGAAAATTTTGGAAAATTTCTAACTTTTTGGAAAATTTGGGAAAATTTTTGGAAAATTTTGGAAAAATTTTGGAAAAATTTCGGAAATTTTTGGAAAATTTCTGAAAATTTTTGGAAAATTTTGGAAAATTTCTGACAAATTTGGAAAATTTTTGGAAAATTTTGGATAATTTTCAGAAAATTTCCACAAAATTTTCAGAAATTTTCTGAAAATTTGGGAGAATTTTCCAAAATTTTCCAAAAATTTTCAGAAATTTTCCTAAATTTTCCAAAATTTGGGAAAATTTTCCCAAATTTTACAAAATTAGTAAAACCCCTTAAATTTCAATTTTCAGCAAAATTTAATTTTTGGGCAAAAACCACCAAAAATGTAAGTCTATAAACTTACAAAATTTTTGACCAAAATGTACTTTCTTAAATTTCAATTTTCAGCAAAAATTAATTTTTGGGCAAAAACCACCAAAAATGTATGTCTATAACGTTACAAAATTTTTGCCCAAAAATTAAATTTTGCTGAAAATTGAAATTTAAGAAAGTCCATTTTGGTCAAAAATTTTTTAAGGTTATAGACTTACATATTTGGTGGTTTTTGGCCAAAAATTAGATTTTGCTGAAAATCACAGTTTGCTCCTTACGAATATGTGGTCCACGAAAGATTTTACTCATCAACTATGGGCAAAAAACACCAAAAATGTAAGTCTATAACCTTACAAAATTTTTGCCCAAAAATTTCCAAAAATTTTTGGATAATTTTTAGAAAGTTTCCAAAAATTTTTCAAAAATGTTCCCAAATTCTTAGAAATTTTCCAAAAATTTTCCCAAATTTTCAGAAAATTTTCCAAAAATTTTTGAAAATTTTTTGGAAATTTTCAGAAATTTTTGGAAAACTTTTCCAAATTTTTCCAAAAATTTTCCCAAATTTTACAAAAATTTTACAAAATTTTCAGAAATTTTCCAAAAAGTTTCAGAAAATTTCTGAAAATTTTTGGAAAATTTTGGAAAATTTCTAACTTTTTGGAAAATTTGGGAAAATTTTTGGAAAATAATGGAAAAATTTTGGAAAAATTTCGGAAATTTTTGGAAAATTTCTGAAAATTTTTGGAAAATTTTGGAAAATTTCTGACAAATTTGGAAAATTTTTGGAAAATTTTGGATAATTTTCAGAAAATTTCCAAAAAATTTTCAAAAATTTTCCCAAATTTTTAGAAATTTTCCAAAAATTTTCAGAAATTTTCAAAAAGTTTACAAAATTTTCAGAAATTTTTTGAAAATTTGGGAAAATTTTTGGAAAATTTTGGAAAAATTTCGGAAATTTTTGGAAAATTTTCTGAAAATTTTGGAAAATTTTTGGAAATTTTCTGAAAATTTCTGAAAAATATGGAAAATTTTTGGAAAATTTTGGAGAAATTTTCCAAAAATTTTCCAAAATTTTCCAAAAATTTTCAGAAATTTTCCTAAATTTTCCAAAATTTGGGAAAATTTTCCCAAATTTTACAAAATTAGTAAAACCCCTTAAATTTCAATTTTCAGCAAAATTTAATTTTTGGGCAAAAACCACCAAAAATGTAAGTCTATAACGTTACAAAATTTTTGCCCAAAAATTAAATTTTGCTGAAAATTGAAATTTAAGAAAGTACATTTTGGTCAAAAATTTTTTAAGGTTATAGACTTACATTTTGGTGGTTTTTGGCCAAAAATTAGATTTTGCTGAAAATCACAGTTTGCTCCTTACGAATATGTGGTCCACGAAAGATTTTACTCATCAACTATGGGCAAAAAACACCAAAAATGTAAGTCTATAACCTTACAAAATTTTTGCCCAAAAATTTCCAAAAATTTTTGGATAATTTTTAGAAAGTTTCCAAAAATTTTTCAAAAATGTTCCCAAATTTTTAGAAATTTTCCAAAAATTTTCCCAAATTTTCCAAAAATTTTCCAAAAATTTTTGAAAATTTTTTGGAAATTTTCAGAAATTTTTGGAAAACTTTTCCAAATTTTTCCAAAAATTTTCCCAAATTTTACAAAAATTTTACAAAATTTTCAGAAATTTTCCAAAAAGTTTCAGAAAATTTCTGAAAATTTTTGGAAAATTTTGGAAAATTTCTAACTTTTTGGAAAATTTGGGAAAATTTTTGGAAAATTTTGGAAAAATTTTGGAAAAATTTCGGAAATTTTTGGAAAATTTCTGAAAATTTTTGGAAAATTTTGGAAAATTTCTGACAAATTTGGAAAATTTTTGGAAAATTTTGGATAATTTTCAGAAAATTTCCAAAAAATTTTCAAAAATTTTCCCAAATTTTTAGAAATTTTCCAAAAATTTTCAGAAATTTTCAAAAATTTTTGGAAAATTTTCAGAAATTTTTGGAAAATTTGGGAAAATTTTTGGAAAATTTTGGAAAAATTTCGGAAATTTTTGGAAAATTTTCTGAAAATTTGGGAAAATTTTTGGAAATTTTTGAAAATTTCTGAAAAATATGGAAAATTTTTGGAAAATTTTGGAGAAATTTTCCAAAAATTTTCCAAAATTTTCCAAAAATTTTCAGAAATTTTCCTAAATTTTCCAAAATTTGGGAAAATTTTCCCAAATTTTACAAAATTAGTAAAACCCCTTAAATTTCAATTTTCAGCAAAATTTAATTTTTGGGCAAAAACCACCAAAAATGTAAGTCTATAACGTTACAAAATTTTTGCCCAAAAATTAAATTTTGCTGAAAATTGAAATTTAAGAAAGTACATTTTGGTCAAAAATTTTTTAAGGTTATAGACTTACATTTTTGGTGGTTTTTGGCCAAAAATTAGATTTTGCTGAAAATCACAGTTTGCTCCTTACGAATATGTGGTCCACGAAAGATTTTACTCATCAACTATGGGCAAAAAACACCAAAAATGTAAGTCTATAACCTTACAAAATTTTTGCCCAAAAATTTCCAAAAATTTTTGGATAATTTTTAGAAAGTTTCCAAAAATTTTTCAAAAATGTTCCCAAATTTTTAGAAATTTTCCAAAAATTTTCCCAAATTTTCCAAAAATTTTCGAAAATTTTTGAAATTTTTTGGAAATTTTCAGAAATTTTTGGAAAAATTTTCCAAATTTTTCCAAAAATTTTCCCAAATTTTACAAAAATTTTACAAAATTTTCAGAAATTTTCCAAAAAGTTTCAGAAAATTTCTGAAAATTTTTGGAAAATTTTGGAAAATTTCTAACTTTTTGGAAAATTTGGGAAAATTTTTGGAAAATTTTGGAAAAATTTTGGAAAAATTTCGGAAATTTTTGGAAAATTTCTGAAAATTTTTGGAAAATTTTGGAAAATTTCTGACAAATTTGGAAAATTTTTGGAAAATTTTGGATAATTTTCAGAAAATTTCCAAAAATTTTCAAAAATTTTCCCAAATTTTTAGAAATTTTCCAAAAATTTTCAGAAATTTTCAAAAATTTTTGGAAAATTTTCCAAATTTTTCCAAAATTTTCCAAATTTTCAAAATTTTACAAATTTTCAGAAATTTTCCAAAAATTTTACAAAATTTTCAGAAATTTTCCAAAAATTTTACAAAATTTTCAGAAATTTTCTTAAAGTTTACAAAATTTTCAGAAATTTTTGGAAAATTTGGGAAAATTTTTGGAAAATTTTGGAAAAATTTCGGAAATTTTTGGAAAATTTTCTGAAAATTTGGGAAAATTTTTTGAAATTTTCAAAAAATTTCCAAAAATTTTTCAAAAATTTTCCCAAATTTTTCAGAAATTTTCCTAAATTTTCCAAAATTTGGGAAAATTTTCCCAAATTTTACAAAATTAGTAAAACCCCTTAAATTTCAATTTTCAGCAAAATTTAATTTTTGGGCAAAAACCACCAAAAATGTAAGTCTATAACCTTACAAAATTTTTGACCAAAATGTACTTTCTTAAATTTTGCTGAAAATTGAAATTTAAGAAAGTACATTTTGGTCAAAAATTTTGTATCTACATTTTGGTGGTTTTTGGCCAAAAATTAGATTTTGCTGAAAATCACAGTTTGCTCCTTACGAATATGTGGTCCACGAAAGATTTTACTCATCAACTATGGGCAAAAAACACCAAAAATGTAAGTCTATAACCTTACAAAATTTTTGCCCAAAAATTTCCAAAAATTTTTGGATAATTTTTAGAAAGTTTCAAAATTTTTCAAAAATGTTCCCAAATTTTTAGAAATTTTCCAAAAATTTTCCAAAATTTTCCAAAAATTTGGGAAAATTTTTGAAAATTTTTTGGAAATTTTCAGAAATTTTTGGAAAATTTTTCCAAATTTTTCCAAAAATTTTCCCAAATTTTACAAAAATTTTACAAAATTTTCAGAAATTTTCCAAAAGTTTGAAAAATTTCTGAAAATTTTTGGAAAATTTTGGAAAATTTCTAACTTTTTGGAAAATTTGGGAAAATTTTTGGAAAATTTTGGAAAAATTTTGGAAAATTTTCCAAATTTTTCGAAAATTTTCCAAATTTTCAAAATTTTACAAAATTTTCAGAAATTTTCCAAAATTTTCAAAATTTTCAGAAATTTTCCAAAAATTTTACAAAATTTTCAGAAATTTTCTTAAAGTTTACAAAATTTTCAGAAATTTTTGGAAAATTTGGGAAAATTTTTGGAAAATTTTGGAAAATTTCGGAAATTTTTGGAAAATTTTCTGAAAATTTTGGAAAATTTTTGGAAATTTTCTGAAAATTTCTGAAAAATTTTCCAAAATTTTCCAAAAATTTTCAGAAATTTTCCTAAATTTTCCAAAATTTGGGAAAATTTTCCCAAATTTTACAAAATTAGTAAAACCCCTTAAATTTCAATTTTCAGCAAAATTTAATTTTTGGGCAAAAACCATCAAAAATGTAAGTCTATAACCTTACAAAATTTTTGACCAAAATGTACTTTCTTAAATTTCAATTTTCAGCAAAATTAGATTTTGCTGAAAATCACAGTTTGCTCCTTACGAATATGTGGTCCACGAAAGATTTTACTCATCAACTATGGGCAAAAAACACCAAAAATGTAAGTCTATAAACTTACAAAATTTTTGACCAAAATTTCCAAAAATTTTTGGATAATTTTTAGAAAGTTTCCAAAAATTTTTCAAAAATGTTCCCAAATTTTTAGAAATTTTCCAAAAATTTGGGAAAATTTTTGAAAATTTTTTGGAAATTTTCAGAAATTTTTGGAAAATTTTTCCAAATTTTTCCAAAAATTTTCCCAAATTTTACAAAAATTTTACAAAATTTTCAGAAATTTTCCAAGAAGTTTGAAAAAATTTCTGAAAATTTTTGGAAAATTTTGGAAAATTTCTAACTTTTTGGAAAATTTGGGAAAATTTTTGGAAAATTTTGGAAAAATTTTGGAAAAATTTCGGAAATTTTTGGAAAATTTCTGAAAATTTTTGGAAAATTTTGGAAAATTTCTGACAAATTTGGAAAATTTTTGGAAAATTTTGGATAATTTTCAGAAAATTTCCACAAAATTTTCAGAAATTTTCTGAAAATTTGGGAAAATTTTCCAAAATTTTCCAAAAATTTTCAGAAATTTTCCTAAATTTTCCAAAATTTGGGAAAATTTTCCCAAATTTTACAAAATTAGTAAAACCCCTTAAATTTCAATTTTCAGCAAAATTTAATTTTTGGGCAAAAACCACCAAAAATGTAAGTCTATAAACTTACAAAATTTTTGACCAAAATGTACTTTCTTAAATTTCAATTTTCAGCAAAATTTAATTTTTGGGCAAAAACCACCAAAAATGTATGTCTATAACGTTACAAAATTTTTGCCCAAAAATTAAATTTTGCTGAAAATTGAAATTTAAGAAAGTCCATTTTGGTCAAAAATTTTTTAAGGTTATAGACTTACATATTTGGTGGTTTTTGGCCAAAAATTAGATTTTGCTGAAAATCACAGTTTGCTCCTTACGAATATGTGGTCCACGAAAGATTTTACTCATCAACTATGGGCAAAAAACACCAAAAATGTAAGTCTATAACCTTACAAAATTTTTGCCCAAAAATTTCCAAAAATTTTTGGATAATTTTTAGAAAGTTTCCAAAAATTTTTCAAAAATGTTCCCAAATTTTTAGAAATTTTCCAAAAATTTGGGAAAATTTTTGAAAATTTTCCAAAAATTTTTGAAAATTTTTTGGAAATTTTCATAAATTTTTGGAAATTTTTTCCAAATTTTTCCAAAAATTTTCCCAAATTTTACAAAAATTTTACAAAATTTTCAGAAATTTTCCAAAAAGTTTCAGAAAATTTCTGAAAATTTTTGGAAAATTTTGGAAAATTTCTAACTTGTTGGAAAATTTGGGAAAATTTTTGGAAAATTTTGGAAAAATTTTGGAAAAATTTCGGAAATTTTTGGAAAATTTCTGAAAATTTTTGGAAAATTTTGGAAAATTTCTGACAAATTTTGAAAATTTTTGGAAAATTTTGGATAATTTTCAGAAAATTTCCAAAAAATTTTCAAAAATTTTCCCAAATTTTTAGAAATTGTCCAAAAATTTTCAGAAATTTTCAAAAAGTTTACAAAATTTTCAGAAATTTTTGGAAAATTTGGGAAAATTTTTGGAAAATTTTGGAAAAATTTCGGAAATTTTTGGAAAATTTTCTGAAAATTTGGGAAAATTTTTGGAAATTTTCTGAAAATTTCTGAAAAACATGGAAAATTTTTGGAAAATTTTGGAGAAATTTTCCAAAAATTTTCCAAAATTTTCCAAAAATTTTCAGAAATTTTCCTAAATTTTCCAAAATTTGGGAAAATTTTCCCAAATTTTACAAAATTAGTAAAACCCCTTAAATTTCAATTTTCAGCAAAATTTAATTTTTGGGCAAAAACCACCAAAAATGTAAGTCTATAACCTTACAAAATTTTTGACCAAAATGTACTTTCTTAAATTTCAATTTTCAGCAAAATTTAATTTTTGGGCAAAAACCACCAAAAATGTATGTCTATAACGTTACAAAATTTTTGCCCAAAAATTAAATTTTGCTGAAAATTGAAATTTAAGAAAGTACATTTTGGTCAAAAATTTTTTAAGGTTATAGACTTACATTTTTGGTGGTTTTTGGCCAAAAATTAGATTTTGCTGAAAATCACAGTTTGCTCCTTACGAATATGTGGTCCACGAAAGATTTTACTCATCAACTATGGGCAAAAAACACCAAAAATGTAAGTCTATAACCTTACAAAATTTTTGCCCAAAAATTTCCAAAAATTTTAGGATAATTTTTAGAAAGTTTCCAAAAATTTTTCAAAAATGTTCCCAAATTTTAGAAATTTTCCAAAAATTTTCCCAAATTTTCCAAAAATTTTGCGAAAATTTTTGAAAATTTTTTGGATATTTTCAGAAATTTTTGGAAAATTTTTCCAAATTTTTCCAAAAATTTTCCCAAATTTTACAAAAATTTTACAAAATTTTCAGAAATTTTCCAAAAAGTTTCAGAAAATTTCTGAAAATTTTTGGAAAATTTTGGAAAATTTCTAACTTTTTGGAAAATTTGGGAAAATTTTTGGAAAATTTTGGAAAAATTTTGGAAAAATTTCGGAAATTTTTGGAAAATTTCTGAAAATTTTTGGAAAATTTTGGAAAATTTCTGACAAATTTGGAAAATTTTTGGAAAATTTTGGATAATTTTCAGAAAATTTCCAAAAAATTTTCAAAAATTTTCCCAAATTTTTAGAAATTTTCCAAAAATTTTCAGAAATTTTCAGAAATTTTGGAAAATTTTCCAAATTTTTCCAAAATTTTCCCAATTTCAAAATTTTCAAAATTTTCAGAAATTTTCCAAAAATTTTACAAAATTTTCAGAAATTTTCCAAAAATTTTACCAAATTTTCAGAAATTTTCTTAAAGTTTACAAAATTTTCAGAAATTTTTGGAAAATTTGGGAAAATTTTTGGAAAATTTTGGAAAAATTTCGGAAATTTTTGGAAAATTTTCTAAAAATTTGGGAACATTTTTGAAAAATTTTCTGAAAATTTCTGAAAAATATGGAAAATTTTTGGAAAATTTTAGAGAAATTTTCCAAAAATTTTCCAAAATTTTCCAAAAATTTTCAGAAATTTTCCTAAATTTTCCAAAATTTGGGAAAATTTTCCCAAATTTTACAAAATTAGTAAAACCCCTTAAATTTCAATTTTCAGCAAAATTTAATTTTTGGGCAAAAACCACCAAAAATGTAAGTCTATAACCTTACAAAATTTTTGACCAAAATGTACTTTCTTAAATTTCAATTTTCAGCAAAATTTTATTTTGCTGAAAATTGAAATTTAAGAAAGTACATTTTGGTCAAAAATTTTTTAAGGGTATAGACTTACATTTTTGGTGGTTTTTTGGCCAAAAATTAGATAATGCAGAAAATCACAGTTTGCCCCTTACGAATATGTGGACCACGAAAGATTTTACTCATCAACTAAGGGCAAAAAACACCAAAAATGTAAGTCTATAACCTTACAAAATTTTTTCCCAAAAAATTCCAAAAATTTTGGATAATTTTTAGAAAGTTTCCAAAAATTTTTCAAAAATGTTCCCAAATTTTTAGAAATTTTCCAAAAATTTTCCAAATTTTCAGAAAATTTTCCAAAAATTTTTGAAAATTTTTTGGAAATTTTCAGAAATTTTTGGAAAACTTTTCCAAATTTTTCCAAAAATTTTCCCAAATTTTACAAAAATTTTACAAAATTTTCAGAAATTTTCCAAAAATTTTTGGAAAATTTCTGAAAATTTTGGAAAATTTTACAAAATTTTCAGAAATTTTCCAAAAATTTTACAAAATTTTCAGAAATTTTTGGAAAATTTTGGAAAATTTTTGGAAAATTTTGGAAAAATTTCGGAAATTTTTGGAAAATTTTCTGAAAATTTGGGAAAATTTTTGGAAATTTTCTGAAAATTTCTGAAAAACATGGAAAATTTTTGGAAAATTTTGGAGAAATTTTCCAAAAATTTTCCAAAATTTTCCAAAAATTTTCAGAAATTTTCCTAAATTTTCCAAAATTTGGGAAAATTTTCCCAAATTTTACAAACTTAGTAAAACCCCTTAAATTTCAATTTTCAGCAAAATTTAATTTTTGGGCAAAAACCATCAAAAATGTAAGTCTATAACCTTACAAAATTTTTGACCAAAATGTACTTTCTTAAATTTTGCTGAAAATTGAAATTTAAGAAAGTACATTTTGGTCAAAAATTTTTTAAGTTTATAGACTTACATTTTTGGTGGTTTTTTGCCAAAAATTAGATTTTGCTGAAAATCACAGTTTGCTCCTTACGAATATGTGGTCCACGAAAGATTTTACTCATCAACTATGGGCAAAAAACACCAAAAATGTAAGTCTATAAACTTACAAAATTTTTGACCCAGAATTTCCAAAAATTTTTGGATAATTTTTAGAAAGTTTCCAAAATTTTTTAAAAATGTTCCCAAATTTTTAGAAATTTTCCAAAAATTTTCCAAAATTTTCCAAAAATTTGGGAAAATTTTTGAAAATTTTTTGGAAATTTTCAGAAATTTTTGGAAAATTTTTCCAAATTTTTCCAAAAATTTTCCCAAATTTTACAAAAATTTTACAAAATTTTCAGAAATTTTCCAAGAAGTTTGAAAAATTTCTGAAAATTTTTGGAAAATTTTGGAAAATTTCTAACTTTTTGGAAAATTTGGGAAAATTTTTGGAAAATTTTGGAAAATTTTTGGAAAATTTTCCAAATTTTTCCAAAAATTTTCCCAAATTTTCCAAAAATTTTACAAAATTTTCAGAAATTTTCCCAAAATTTTACAAAATTTTCAGAAATTTTCCAAAAATTTTACAAAATTTTCAGAAATTTTCTTAAAGTTTACAAAATTTTCAGAAATTTTTGGAAAATTTGGGAAAATTTTTGGAAAATTTTGGAAAAATTTCGGAAATTTTTGGAAAATTTTCTGAAAATTTTGGAAAATTTTTGGAAATTTTCTGAAAATTTCTGAAAAATTTTCCAAAATTTTCCAAAAATTTTCAGAAATTTTCCTAAATTTTCCAAAATTTGGGAAAATTTTCCCAAATTTTACAAAATTAGTAAAACCCCTTAAATTTCAATTTTCAGCAAAATTTAATTTTTGGGCAAAAACCACCAAAAATGTAAGTCTATAACCTTACAAAATTTTTGACCAAAATGTACTTTCTTAAATTTCAATTTTCAGCAAAATTAGATTTTGCTGAAAATCACAGTTTGCTCCTTACGAATATGTGGTCCACGAAAGATTTTACTCATCAACTATGGGCAAAAAACACCAAAAATGTAAGTCTATAACCTTACAAAATTTTTGCCCAAAAATTTCCAAAAATTTTTGGATAATTTTTAGAAAGTTTCCAAAAATTTTTCAAAAATGTTCCCAAATTTTTAGAAATTTTCCAAAAATTTGGGAAAATTTTTGAAAATTTTTTGGAAATTTTCAGAAATTTTTGGAAAATTTTTCCAAATTTTTCCAAAAATTTTCCCAAATTTTACAAAAATTTTACAAAATTTTCAGAAATTTTCCAAGAAGTTTGAAAAATTTCTGAAAATTTTTGGAAAATTTTGGAAAATTTCTAACTTTTTGGAAAATTTGGGAAAATTTTTGGAAAATTTTGGAAAAATTTTGGAAAAATTTCGGAAATTTTTGGAAAATTTCTGAAAATTTTTGGAAAATTTTGGAAAATTTCTGACAAATTTGGAAAATTTTTGGAAAATTTTGGATAATTTTCAGAAAATTTCCACAAAATTTTCAGAAATTTTCTGAAAATTTGGGAAAATTTTCCAAAATTTTACAAAAATTTTCAGAAATTTTCCTAAATTTTCCAAAATTTGGGAAAATTTTCCCAAATTTTACAAAATTAGTAAGACCCCTTAAATTTCAATTTTCAGCAAAATTTAATTTTTGGCCAAAAACCACCAAAAATGTAAGTCTATAACCTTACAAAATTTTTGACCAAAATGTACTTTCTTAAATTTCAATTTTCAGCAAAATTAATTTTTGGGCAAAAACCACCAAAAATGTATGTCTATAACGTTACAAAATTTTTGCCCAAAAATTTAATTTTGCTGAAAATTGAAATTTAAGAAAGTCCATTTTGGTCAAAAATTTTTTAAGGTTATAGACTTACATATTTTGGTGGTTTTTGGCCAAAAATTAGATTTTGCTGAAAATCACAGTTTGCTCCTTACGAATATGTGGTCCACGAAAGATTTTACTCATCAACTATGGGCAAAAAACACCAAAAATGTAAGTCTATAACCTTACAAAATTTTTGCCCAAAAATTTCCAAAAATTTTTGGATAATTTTTAGAAAGTTTCCAAAAATTTTTCAAAAATGTTCCCAAATTTTTAGAAAATTTTCCAAAAATTTCCGAAATTTTTCCAAAATTTTCCAAAAATTTTTGAAAATTTTTTGGAAATTTTCATAAATTTTTGGAAAATTTTTTCCAAATTTTTCCAAAAATTTTCCAAAATTTCACAAAAATTTTACAAAATTTTCAGAAATTTTCCAAAAAGTTTCAGAAAATTTCTGAAAATTTTTGGAAAATTTTGGAAAATTTCTAACTTTTTGGAAAATTTGGGAAAATTTTTGGAAAATTTTGGAAAAATTTTGGAAAAATTTCGGAAATTTTTGGAAAATTTCTGAAAATTTTTGGAAAATTTTGGAAAATTTCTGACAAATTTGGAAAATTTTTGGAAAATTTTGGATAATTTTCAGAAAATTTCCAAAAAATTTTCAAAAATTTTCCCAAATTTTTAGAAATTTTCCAAAAATTTTCCAAAATTTTCCAAAAAGTTTACAAAATTTTCAGAAATTTTTGGAAAATTTGGGAAAATTTTTGGAAAATTTTGGAAAAATTTCGGAAATTTTTGGAAAATTTTCTGAAAATTTGGTAAAATTTTCTGAAAATTTGGTAAAATTTTTGGAAATTTTCTGAAAATTTCTGAAAAATATGGAAAATTTTTGGAAAATTTTGGAGAAATTTTCCAAAAATTTTCCAAAATTTTCCAAAAATTTTCAGAAATTTTCCTAAATTTTCCAAAATTTGGGAAAATTTTCCCAAATTTTACAAAATTAGTAAAACCCCTTAAATTTCAATTTTCAGCAAAATTTAATTTTTGGGCAAAAACCACCAAAAATGTAAGTCTATAACCTTACAAAATTTTTGACCAAAATGTACTTTCTTAAATTTCAATTTTCAGCAAAATTTAATTTTTGGGCAAAAACCACCAAAAATGTAAGTCTATAACGTTACAAAATTTTTGCCCAAAAATTAAATTTTGCTGAAAATTGAAATTTAAGAAAGTACATTTTGGTCAAAAATTTTTTAAGGTTATAGACTTACATTTTTGGTGGTTTTTGGCCAAAAATTAGATTTTGCTGAAAATCACAGTTTGCTCCTTACGAATATGTGGTCCACGAAAGATTTTACTCATCAACTATGGGCAAAAAACACCAAAAATGTAAGTCTATAACCTTACAAAATTTTTGCCCAAAAATTTCCAAAAATTTTTGGATAATTTTTAGAAAGTTTCCAAAAATTTTTCAAAAATGTTCCCAAATTTTTAGAAATTTTCCAAAAATTTTCCCAAATTTTCCAAAAATTTGTGAAAATTTTTGAAAATTTTTTGGAAATTTTCAGAAATTTTTGGAAAATTTTTCCAAATTTTTCCAAAAATTTTCCCAAATTTTACAAAAATTTTACAAAATTTTCAGAAATTTTCCAAAAAGTTTCAGAAAATTTCTGAAAATTTTTGGAAAATTTTGGAAAATTTCTAACTTTTTGGAAAATTTGGGAAAATTTTTGGAAAATTTTGGAAAAATTTTGGAAAAATTTCGGAAATTTTTGGAAAATTTCTGAAAATTTTTGGAAAATTTTGGAAAATTTCTGACAAATTTGGAAAATTTTTGGAAAATTTTGGATAATTTTCAGAAAATTTCCAAAAAATTTTCAAAAATTTTCCCAAATTTTTAGAAATTTTCCAAAAATTTTCAGAAATTTTCAAAAATTTTTGAAAAATTTTACAAATTTTTCAGAAATTTTCCCAAATTTTACAAAAATTTTACAAAATTTTCAGAAATTTTCCAAAAATTTTACAAAATTTTCAGAAATTTTCCAAAAATTTTACAAAATTTTCAGAAATTTTCCAAAAAGTTTACAAAATTTTCAGAAATTTTTGGAAAATTTGGGAAAATTTTTGGAAAATTTTGGAAAAATTTCGGAAATTTTTGGAAAATTTTCTGAAAATTTGGGAAAATTTTTGGAAATTTTCTGAAAATTTCTGAAAAATATGGAAAATTTTTGGAAAATTTTGGAGAAATTTTCCAAAAATTTTCCAAAATTTTCCAAATTTTCCTAAATTTTCCAAAATTTGGGAAAATTTTCCCAAATTTTACAAAACTAGTAAAACCCCTTAAATTTCAATTTTCAGCAAAATTTAATTTTTGGGCAAAAACCACCAAAAATGTAAGTCTATAACCTTACAAAATTTTTGCCAAATGACTTTCAAATTAATTTCACAAATTTTTGCTGAAAATTGAAATTTAAGAAAGTACATTTTGGTCAAAAATTTTTTAAGGTTATAGACTTACATTTTTGGTGGTTTTTGGCCAAAAATTAGATTTTGCTGAAAATCACAGTTTGCTCCTTACGAATATGTGGTCCACGAAAGATTTTACTCATCAACTATGGGCAAAAAACACCAAAAATGTAAGTCTATAACCTTACAAAATTTTTGCCCAAAAATTTCCAAAAATTTTTGGATAATTTTTAGAAAGTTTCCAAAAAATTTTCAAAAATGTTCCCAAATTTTTAGAAATTTTCCAAAAATTTTCCAAAATTTTCAGAAAATTTTCCAAAAATTTTTGAAAATTTTTTGGAAATTTTCAGAAATTTTTGGAAAATTTTTCCAAATTTTTCCAAAAATTTTCCCAAATTTTACAAAAATTTTACAAAATTTTCAGAAATTTTCCAAAAATTTTCGAAAATTTCTGAAAATTTTGGAAATTTCAAAATTTTCAGAAATTTTCCAAAAATTTTACAACATTTTCAGAAATTTTTGGAAAATTTGGGAAAATTTTTGGAAAATTTTGGAAAAATTTCGGAAATTTTTGGAAAATTTTCTGAAAATTTGGGAAAATTTTCTGAAATTTTCTGAAAATTTCTGAAAAACATTGAAAATTTTTGGAAAATTTTTAGAAATTTTCCAAAAATTTTCCAAAATTTTCCAAAAATTTTCAGAAATTTTCCTAAATTTTCCAAAATTTGGGAAAATTTTCCAAAATTTTACAAAATTAGTAAAACCCCTTAAATTTCAATTTTCAGCAAAATTTAATTTTTGGGCAAAAACCACCAAAAATGTAAGTCTATAACCTTACAAAATTTTTGACCAAAATGTACTTTCTTAAATTTCAATTTTCAGCAAAATTAATTTTTGGGCAAAAATGTAAGTCTATAACGTTACAAAATTTTTGCCCAAAAATTAAATTTTGCTGAAAATTGAAATTTAAGAAAGTACATTTTGGTCAAAAATTTTTTAAGGTTATAGACTTACATTTTTGGTGGTTTTTGGCCAAAAATTAGATTTTGCTGAAAATCACAGTTTGCTCCTTACGAATATGTGGTCCACGAAAGATTTTACTCATCAACTATGGGCAAAAAACACCAAAAATGTAAGTCTATAACCTTACAAAATTTTTGCCCAAAAATTTCCAAAAATTTTTGGATAATTTTTAGAAAGTTTCCAAAAATTTTTCAAAAATGTTCCCAAATTCTTAGAAATTTTCCAAAAATTTTCCCAAATTTTCAGAAAATTTTCCAAATATTTTTGAAAATTTTTTGGAAATTTTCAGAAATTTTTGGAAAATTTTTCCAAATTTTTCCAAAAATTTTCCAAATTTTGAAATTTTCAAAATTTTGAAATTTTCCAAAATTTTTCCAAAATTTTCCAAAATTTTACAAAAATTTTACAAAATTTTCAGAAATTTTCCAAAAATTTTACAAAATTTTCAGAAATTTTCCAAAAATTTTACAAAATTTTCAGAAATTTTCCAAAAATTTTACAAAATTTTCAGAAATTTTTGGAAAATTTTGGAAAATTTTCGAAAATTTTGGAAAATTTTCAGAAATTTTCAAAAATTTCGGAAATTTTTGGAAAATTTTCGGAAATTTTGGAAAATTTTCGAAATTTGGAAAATTTTGGAAATTTTCTGAAAATTTCTGAAAATTATGGAAAATTTTTGGAAAATTTTGGAGAAATTTTCAAAAATTTTCCAATTTTCCAAAAATTTTCAGAAATTTTCCTAAATTTTCCAAAATTTGGGAAAATTTTCCCAAATTTTACAAAATTAGTAAGACCCCTTAAATTTCAATTTTCAGCAAAATTTAATTTTTGGGCAAAAACCACCAAAAATGTAAGTCTATAACCTTACAAAATTTTTGCCCAAAAATTAAATTTTGCTGAAAATTGAAATTTTAGAAAGTACATTTTGGTCAAAAAATTTTGTAAAGTTATAAACTTACATTTTAGGTGATTTTTGGCCAAAAATTAGATTTTGCTGAAACTCACAGCATGGGTACTCCTGAACTTGTGGTCCCTCGAAAGATTTTACTGACATTTTTCAATGCTAATTTACTCATCAACTATGGGTTTCCAAGGTGTGATTTAGTATTTTTGGCCAAAAATACTTTTTCTCTTTGAACTAAAATTTAATGTGCCTTACTCTTTAAGTACATCCAGAATAATACACAAGCACTTTAGCATTGCAAAAGTAATTAAAATATTCTAAAAATCATTTGAACATTTTCTAAAAGACATTTGAACAAGATATAACTTGTTATAATCAAGATATCAAATTTTGAACAAAATGAATTTGTGGACGAAATGCCAAAAATTGTAAGGCTTACCCCCTTACAGAATTTTGGGCCAAAAATGCTTTTCTTGGAAAACACTCAGTTTTAGATGAAAAAGGGTTTATTTTAGTTAGTCTTACTGCTTTTCTCGGAAAACACTCAGTTTTAGATGAAAAAGGATGTATTTTAGTTAGTCTTACTGCTTTTCTCGGAAAATACTCAGTTTTAGATGAAAAGGGGTGTATTTTAGTTAGTCTTACTACTTTTCAAGGAAAACACTCAGTTTTAGATGTAAAAGGTCATTTCTTGGTGCCTGTGTATTATTCTCGATGTACTTAAAGAGTTAGGCACATTAAATTTTAGTTCAAAGAGAAAAAGTATTTTTGGCCAAAAATTCTGTAGGGGGTAAGCCTTACAATTTTTGGCATTTCGTCCACAAATGGATTTTGTTCAAAATTTCAGTATAGGTACTCCTGAATGTGCTGCTTAAGGATCTGTTAACCAAAATTTGATATCTTGATTATAACTTGTTCAAATGGCATTTAGAGAATGTTCAAATGATTTTTAGAATATTTTAATTACTTTTGCAATGCTAATTACTCGCCACTTATGAGTTTTCGAGGTCATTTCTTGGTGCCTGTGTATTATTCTGGATGTACTTAAAGAGTTAGGCACATTAAATTTTAGTTCAGAGAGAAAAAGTATTTTTGGCCAAAAATTCTGTAAGGGGTAAGCCTTACAATTTTTGGCATTTCGTCCACAAATGGATTTTGTTCAAAATTTCAGTATAGGTACTCCTGAATGTGCTGCTTAAGGATCTGTTAACCAAAATTTGATATCTTGATTATAACTTGTTCAAATGGCTTTTAGAAAATGTTCAAATGATTTTTAGAATATTTTAATTAATTTAGCAATGCTAATTACTCGCCAGTTATGGGTTTTCGAGGTCATTTCTTGGTGCCTGTGTATTATTCTGGATGTACTTAAAGAGTTAGGCCAAAAATTCTGTAAGGGGTAAGCCTTACAATTTTACTTATTTTTGTCTTTTCTTTACGGAAAACACTTAATTTCTTTTCAAAACTCTGATTTTCAGTGTTAGAATTTAGGTTTGGTTAGGTTAGGCCAGGTTAGGTTAGGGTAGGTTAGGATAGGTTAGGTTAGGTTTGGTTAGGTTGGGTTAGGTTAGGTTAAGTTAGGTTAGGTTAGGTTAGGTTTGGTTAGGTTGGGTTAGGTTAGGTTAAGTTAGGTTGGTTAGGTTAGGTGAATTTTAGTTAGTTTTTCTTCTTTTCACGAAAAACACTCAGTTTTAGATAAGAACAATGTATTTTACTTATTTTTATCTTCTTTTTACGGAAAACACTTAATTTCTTTTCAAAGCTCTGATTTTCAGTGTTAGAGTTTAGGTTTGGTTAGGTTAGGTTAGGTTAGGTTAGGTTAGGTTAGGTTAGGTGAATTTTAGTTAGTTTTACATCTTTTCGCGAAAAACACTCAGTTTTAGATGAAAACTAATGTATTTTACTTATTTTATCTTCTTTTTACGGAAAACACTTAATTTCTTTTCAAAACTCTGATTTTCAGTTTTAGAGTTTAGGTTTGGTTAGGTTAGGTTAGGTCAGGTTTGGTTAGGTTAGGTTTGGTTTGGTTAGGTTAGGTTGGGTTGGGTTAGGTTAGGTTTGGTTAGGTTAGGATAGGTTAGGTGAATTTTAGTTAGTTTTTCTTCTTTTCACGAAAAAAACTCAGTTTTAGAAAAGAACAATGTATTTTACTTATTTTTATCTTCTTTTTACGGAAAACACTTAATTTCTTTTCAAAACACTAATTTTCTGTGTTAGTCTATGGTTATGGTTAGGTTAGGTTAGGTTAGGTTAGGTTAGGTTAGGTGAATTTTAGTTAGTTTTTCTTCTTTTCACGAAAAACACTCAGTTTTAGATAAGAATAATATTTTTTAAATATTTTTATCTTCTTTTTACGGAAAACACTTAATTTCTTTTCAAAACACTGATTTTCAGTGTTAGAGTTTAGGTTTGGTTAGGTTAGGTTAGGTTAGGTTAGGTTAGGTTATGTTAGGTTAGGTTAGGTGAATTTTAGTTAGTTTTGCATCTTTTCGCGAAAAACACTCAGTTTTAGATGAAAACTAATGTATTTTACTTATTTTATCTTCTTTTTACGGAAAACACTTAATTTCTTTTCAAAACTCTGATGTTCATTGCTAGTGTTTAGGTTTAGTTTGTTTAGGTCAGGTTAGGTTAGGTTAGGTTAGGTTAGGTTAGGTTAGGTTAGGTTAGGTTAGGTTAGATTAGGTTAGCTTAAGTTAGGTTAGGTTAGGTTAGGTTAGGTGAATTTTTGTTAGTTTGTCATCTTTTCACGAAAAACACTCAGTTTTAGATAAGAACAATGTATTTTACTTATTTTTATCTTCTTTTTACGGAAAACACTTAATTTCTTTTCAAAACACTGATTTTCAGTGTTAGAGTTTAGGTTTGGTTAGGTTAGGCTAGGTTAGGTTAGGTTTGGTTAGGTTAGGTTAGGTTAGGTTAGGTTAGGTGAATTTTAGTTAGTTTTTCTTCTTTTCGCGAAAAACACTCAGTTTTAGATGAAAACTAATGTATTTTACTTATTTTTATCTTCTTTTTACGGAAAACACTTAATTTCTTTTCAAAGCACTAATTTTCAGTGTTAGTGTTTAGGTTTGGTTAGGTTAGGTTAGGTTAGGTTAGGTTAGGTTAGGTTAGGTTTGGTTGGGTTGGGTTGGGTTAGGTTAGGTTAGGCTATGTTAGGTTAGGTTAGGTGAATTTTAGTTAGTTTTTCTTCTTTTCGCGAAAAACACTCAGTTTTAGATGAAAACTAATGTATTTTACTTATTTTTATCTTCTTTTTACGGAAAACACTTAATTTCTTTTCAAAACTCTGATTTTCAGTGTTAGAGTTTAGGTTTGGTTAGGTTAGGCTAGGTTTGGTTAGGTTAGGTTTGGTTTGGTTAGGTTGGGTTGGGTTAGGTTAAGTTAGGTTAGGTTAGGTTAGGTTAGGTTAGGTGAATTTTAGTTAGTTTTTCTTCTTTTCACGAAAAACACTCAGTTTTAGATAAGAACAATGTATTTTACTTATTTTTATCTTCTTTTTACGGAAAACACTTAATTTCTTTTCAAAACACTGATTTTCAGTGTTAGAGTTTAGGTTTGGTTAGGTTAGGTTAGGTTAGGTTAGGTTAGGTTAGGTTAGGTTAGGTTGGTTAGGTTAGGTTAGGTTAGGTTAGGTTAGGTTAGGTTAGGTTAGGTGAATTTTAGTTAGTTTTACATCTTTTCGCGAAAAACACTCAGTTTTAGATAAAAACTAATGTATTTTACTTATTTTTATCTTCTTTTTACGGAAAACACTTAATTTCTTTTCAAAACTCTGATTTTCAGTGTTAGAGTTTAGGTTTGGTTAGGTTAGTTTAGGTTAGGTTAGGTTAGGTTAGGTTAGGTTAGGTTAGGTTAGGTTAGGTTAGGTTAGGTTAGGTTAGGTTAGGTTAGGTTAGGTGAATTTTAGTTAGTTTTTCTTCTTTTCACGAAAAACACTCAGTTTTAGATAAGAACAATGTATTTTACTTATTTTTATCTTCTTTTTACGGAAAACACTTAATTTCTTTTCAAAACACTGATTTTCAGTGTTAGAGTTTAGGTTTGGTTAGGTTAGGTTAGGTTAGGTTAGGTTAGGTTAGGTTAGGTTAGGTTAGGTTAGGTTAGGTTAGGTTAGGTGAATTTTAGTTAGTTTTCTTCTTTTCACGAAAAACACTCAGTTTTAGATAAGAACAATGTATTTTACTTATTTTTATCTTCTTTTTACGGAAAACACTTAATTTCTTTTCAAAACACTGATTTTCAGTGTTAGAGTTTAGGTTTGGTTAGGTTAGGTTAGGTTAGGTTAGGTTAGGTTAGGTTAGGTTAGGTTGGTTAGGTTAGGTTAGGTTAGGTTAGGTTAGGTTAGGTTAGGTTAGGTTAGGTGAATTTTAGTTAGTTTTTCTTCTTTTCACGAAAAACACTCAGTTTTAGATAAGAACAATGTATTTTACTTATTTTTATCTTCTTTTTACGGAAAACACTTAATTTCTTTTCAAAACTCTGATTTTCAGTGTTAGAGTTTAGGTTTGGTTAGGTTAGGTTAGGTTAGGTTAGGTTAGGTTAGGTTAGGTTAGGTTGTTAGGTTAGGTTAGGTTATGGTTAGGTTAGGTTAGGTTAGGTTAGGTTAGGTTGGTTAGGTTAGGTTAGGTTAGGTTAGGTGAATTTTAGTTAGTTTTTCTTCTTTTCACGAAAAACACTCAGTTTTAGATAAGAACAATGTATTTTACTTATTTTTATCTTCTTTTTACGGAAAACACCTAATTTCTTTTCAAAACTCTGATTTTCAGTGTTAGAGTTTAGGTTTGGTTAGGTTGGGCTAGGTTAGGTTAGGTTAGGTTAGGTTAGGTTTGGTTAGGTTAGGTTTGGTTAGGTTGGGTTAGGTTAGGTTAGGTTAGGTTAGGTTAGGTTAGGTTAGGTGAATTTTAGTTAGTTTTTCTTCTTTTCACGAAAAACACTCAGTTTTAGATAAGAACAATGTATTTTACTTATTTTTATCTTCTTTTTACGGAAAACACTTAATTTCTTTTCAAAACACTGATTTTCAGTGTTCGAGTTTAGGTTTGGTTAGGTTAGGTTAGATTAGGTTAGGTTAGGTTAGGTTAGGTTAGGTGAATTTTAGTTAGTTTTTCTTCTTTTCACGAAAAACATTCTGTTTTAGATGAAAACTAATGTATTTTACTTATTTTTATCTTCTTTTCACGGAAAACGCTTAATTCCTTTTCAAAACACTGATTTTCAGTGTTAGAGGTTAGGTTAAATTAGGTTAGGTTTGGTAAGATTAGGTTAAGTTAGGTTTGGTTAGGTTAGGTTAGGTTAGGTTAGGTTAGGTTAGGTTAGGTTGGGTTGGGTTGGGTTTGGTTGTGTTGGGTTAGGTTAGGTTAGGTTAGGTTGGTTTCGGTTAGGTTAGATTGGGTTAGGTTAGGTTAGGTTAGGTTACGTTAGGCTGGGTTGGATTGTGTTGGGTTGGATTAGGTTGGGTTAGGTTAGGTTAGGTTAGTATAGGTTAGGTTAGGTTAGGTTAGGTTTGATGAATTTTAGTTAGTTTTACTTCTTTTCACGAAAAACACTCAGTATTTTACTTATTTTTACCTTCTTTTCATGGAAAACTATTAATTTCTTTTCAAAACACTGATTCTCAGTGTTAGAGGTTAGGTTAGGTTAGGTTAGGTTAGGTTAGGTTAAGTTAGGTTAGGTTAGGTTGGGTTTGGTTCGGTTAGGTTAGATTAGGTTAGGTTAGGTTAGGTTAGGTTAGGTACACTCCCAGGTACACCTCTGAAACTCCTAGGTACACCTCCGATACTCCCAGGTACACCTCCGATACTCCCAAGTACACCTCTGACACTCCCAGGTACTCCTCTCATACTCCTTGGTTCACCTCTAAGACTCCATATACACCTCCGACACTACCATGTACACCTCTGACACTCCCAGGTACACCGCTGACACTGCCAGGTACACCTCTGACACTCCATATACACCTCCGACACTACCAGGTACACCTCTGACACTCCCAGGTACACCTCTGACACTCCCAGGTACAACTTCGATATTCCCAGGTACACCTCCGATATTCCCAGGTACACCTCTGATACTCCCAGGTACACCTTTGAGACTCCCAGGTACTCCACTGACATTCCCTGGTACACCTCTCACACTCACAGGTACACCTCCGATATTCCCAGGTACACCTCGGATATTCCCAGGTACACCTCCAAAACTCCCAGATACACCTTTGAGACTCCCAGGTACCTCACTGACACTCCCTGGTACACCTCTGACACTCCTAGGTACACCTCTGACACTCCCAGGTACACCTCTGACACTCCAAGGTACACGTCTGACACTCCCAGGTACTCCACTGACATTCCCTGGTACACCTCTGACACTCTCAGGTCCGCCTCCGACAGTCACAGGTACAACTCCGACACACCCAGGTAAACTTCCGATACTCCTAGGTACACCTCTGACACTCCCAGGTACACCGCTGACACTCCCAGATACACCTCAGACACTCCCAGGTACACCTCAGAGATGTACCTGGGAGTGTCGGAGGTGTACCTGGCATTGTCTGAAGTGTACCTGGCAGTGTCAGCGGTGTTCCTGGGAGTGTCACCGGTGTACCTGGGAGTGTTAGAGGTGTATCAGGGAGTGACAGAGTACCTAGGAGTGTCAGAGGTGTACCTGAGAGTGTTAGGGGTGTACCAGGGAGTGTCAGTGGAGTACCTGGGAGTGTGAGAGGTGTACCTGGGAGTGTGAGAGGTGTACTTAGGAGTGTCTCAGGTGTACCTGGGAGTGTCTGAGGTGTATCTGGGAGTGTCCGACGTGTACCTGGGGAGTGTCAGAGGTGTACCAGGGAATGTCTGAGGTGCGCCTGGGAGTATCGGGGAGTACCTGGGAGTGTCTGAGGTGTCCCTGGGAGTGTCAGAGGTGTACCTGGGAGTGACAAGTGTGTTCCAGGGAGTGTCAGTGGAGTACCTGGGAGTGTGAGAGGTGTACCTGGGAGTGTGAGAGGTGTACTTAGGAGTGTCCGAGGTGTAACTGGGATTGTCTGAGGTGTACCTGGAAGTGTCTGAGGTGTACCTGGGAGTGTCAGGTCAGAACCAGGGAGTGAAAGAGGTGTACCTGGGAGAGTCTGGGGTGAACAGGGGAGTGTCTGAGGTGTACCTGGGAGTGTCAGAGGTATACCAGGGAGTGTCAGTGAAGTACCTGGGAGTGTCTGAGGTGTACCTGGGAGTGTCAGTGACGTACCAGGAGTGTCACAGGAGTACCTGGGAGTGTGAGACGTGTACCTGCGAGTGTGAGAGGTGTACCTAGAAGTGACTGAGGTGTACCAGTGAGTGTCAGAGGTGTACCTGGGAGTGTCTAAGGTGTACCTGGGAGTGTTTGAGGTGTTACCTGGGAGTGTCAGGGGAGAACCAGGGAGTGAAAGAGGTGTTCCTGAGAGTGTCAGAGGTGTACCAGGGAGTGTCTGAGGTGTACCTGGGAGTGTCAGAGGTATACCAGGGAGTGTCAGTGAAGTACCTGGGAGTCTCAAAGGTGTACCTGGGAGTATCGGAGGTGTACCTGGGAATATAGGAGGTGTACTTGGGAATATCTTAGGTGTACTTTGATATTCCCAGGTACACCTCCGATATTCCCAGGTACACCTCTGACACTCCCAGGTACACCTCTGACACTCCCAGGTACTCCACTGACACTCCCTGGTACACCTCTGACACTCCCAGGAACTCCTCCGACACTCCCTGGTACACCTCCGACACTCCAAGGTACACCTCCGACACTCACAGGTACACCTTTGTCTCTCCCAGGTACACCTCTGACACTCCCAGGTACACCTCTGACACTCCCAGGTACTCCACTGACACTCCCTGGTACACCTCTGACACTCCCAGGTACACCTCCGACACTCCCAGGTACACTCCGACACTCCCAGGTAAACGTCCGATACTCCTAGGTACACCTCTGACACTCCCAGGTACACCGCTGACACTCCCAGTACACCTCAGACACTCCCAGGTACACCTCAGAGGTGTACCTGGGAGTGTCGGAGGTGTACCTGGCAGTGTCTGAGGTGTACCTGGGAGTGTCAGAGGTTCACCTGGGAGTGTCAGCGGTGTACCTAAGAGTGTCAGAGTTGCAACTCGGAGTGACAGAGGAATACCTTTGAATGTCAGATGTGTACCTAAAAGTGTGTGATGTGTAACTGTGTGTGTCACAAGTGTAACTGTGAGTGTCAGAGGTGTACCTAGGAGTGTCAGAGGTGTACCAGGGAATGTCAGTGGAGTACCTGGGAGTGTCAGAGGTGTACCTGGGAGTGTCAGAGGTGTACCTAGGAGTGTCTGAGGTGTACCTGGGAGTGTCTGAGGTGTATCTGGGAGTGTCGGACGTGTACCTGGGAGTGTCAGAGGTGTACCAGGGAATGTCTGAGGTGTGCCTGGGAGTATCGGGGTGTACCTGGGAGTGTCTGAGGTGTACCTGGGAGTGTCAGAGGTGTACCTGGGAGTGTCAGGTAGAACCAGGGAGTGTAAGAGGTGTACCTGGGAGTGTCAGATGTGTACCTGGGAGTGTCTGAGGTGTACCTGGGAGTGTCAGAGGTGTACCAGGGAGTGTCAGAGGAATACCTAGGAGTGTCAGAGGTGTACCTGGGAGTGTCAGAGGTGTACCTGGGAGTGTCTGTGGTGTTCCTGGGAGTGTCTGAGGTGTACCTGGGAGTGTCATAGAAGTACCAGGGAGTGTCACAGGAGTACCTGGGAGTGTGAGAGGTGTACCTGCGAGTGTGAGAGGTGTACCTAGAAGTGTCTGAGGTGTACCAGTGAGTGTCAGAGGTGTACCTGGGAGGGTCTATGGTGTACGTGGGAGTGTTTGAGGTGTACCTGGGAGCAGTGGCGGCTCGTGAAAAATAAAATGGAGGGACTGCAAGCCTCACACAACAGTAGGATACACAAATTTGACCTACCTGATAAACACTGATGTTAAACTGGCGTGTATATTCTTTGTTCCTGCTTGTACTGTTCTGTTGAATGGATAAAACTGGTGTAGGTCTTCCTCTTGCTTTGATTTCAGTCTTTTCATTTAATGTCAGCTGGGAAAAGTTGATGTTTTGCAAATACTTCACTCGATTTTCCATCGTCAAAGGGTAATTAAAGAAAGCACGATTTAACCACACCGTCCACACGCAATGTAAACACGTTGTACGAGACTGAGCTGCTTCAAGTGCAGCTCATTGTCTCCAGAAGTGGTGGGGCGGCGGCGCCAATTAATAACAGACATGAATCGTACAGCATTGACAGCAACTATGAAAGTAACTTAAATTTTGGTCTGATTTTAATGAAAATTCACTTAGCAACGTATTGAAAATAATTAAATAACATATAAAATGATATATTTGTTGGTAGTGTATTATTCAGCTGTCTCTCTAAACGAATCATACGCCTGGCAGTGAGTGTCTGGGGGGACTGCAGCTCTGCAGCCCTATACACGAGCCGCCACTGCCTGGGAGTGTCAGGGGAGAACCAGGGAGTGAAAGAGGTGTTCCTGAGAGTGTCAGAGGTGTACCAGGGAGTGTCTGAGGTTTACCTGGGAGTGTCAGTGAAGTACATGGGAGTCTCAAAGGTGTACCTGGGAGTATCGGAGGTGTACCTGGGAATATAGGAGGTGTACTTGGGAATATCGGAGGTGTACCTGGGAGTATCGGAGGTGTACCTGGGAGTGTCAGAGGTGTACCAGGGAGTATCAGAGGTGTACCTGGGAGTGTACCAAACCTAACCTAACCTAACTTAACGTCTAACACTGAAAATCAGTGTTTTGAAAAGAAATTAAGCGTTTTTCGTGAAAAGAAGTAAAACTAACTAAAATTCACCTAACCAAGCCTAACCTAAGCTAACCTATCCCAAGCAAACCTAACCTAACCTAACATAACCTAACCTAACCCAACCTAACCCAACCCAACCCATCCCAACCCAACCTAACCTAACCTAACGTAACCTAACCTAGCCTAACCTAACCTAACCTAACTTAACCTAACCTAACCTAACCTAACCTAACCTAACCCAACCTAACCCAATCCATCCCAACCCAACCTAACCTAACCTAACCTAACCTAACCTAACCTAACCTAGGTTACGTTAGGTTAGGTGAATTTTAGTTAGTTTAGGTTAGGTTTGGCTAGGTTAGGTTAGGTTAGGTTAGCTTAGGTTAGGTTGGGTTGGGTTGGGGTAAGTTGGGTTGGGTTGGGTTAGGGTGGGTTAGGTTAGCTTAGGTTCCCGAAAAGTAGAAAATCTATCCACTTTTCGGGAAAGTAGATAACCAACTTTCCCGGAAAGTAGATATTTCCCATTTTTTATGATACAAATTTCCCGTTTTCTATGATAATCTACTTCGCAAAATTATGTAATATTTCCGTGAAAATTAGAAAATCTACTTCCCCGTATAAAGAAGTAAACCTAACAGAAATACACTGTCTTTCAATTAAAAGTAAGTTTTCCGTGAAAGAAGTAAAACTAACTATGATACACTGTTTTTCATCTAAAAGTGTTTTTTGTGAAAAGAAGTAAAACTAACTTTAAAACTACGTTTTAAACAGAAAACAGGGCTATTCTTTTAAAAGAAGTACAACTGATTAAAAAAGAGTGTTTTCAAAAGAAAGTGGTCGTTTTCCGTGAAAAGAACAAAAACTGACTAAACTAAAAACCAATGTTATGAAAAAAATTAAGCGTTTTCCGTGAAAGAGGTACGACTAATTAAAATACATTGGTTTTCTTCCAAGCTGATTGCTTTCCGTGAAAGGAATTAAAACTAACTGAAATACACTATTTTCAATTAAATTAAGTGTTTTCCGTGAAAAGAAGGAGAACTAACTTTAAAACACTGTTTTCCAACAGAAAATAAGACATATATGAAAAGAAGTATAGCTGACAAAAACAGTGTTTTTGAGAAAAAACTAAACATTTTATATGAAAAAAAGTAAAATTAACTAAAATACATTGCTTTTCATCTAAAAGTGTGTGTTCTCTTTAAAAAGAAGTAAAACTAACATTAAAAAACTATTTTTCAACAGAAAAAAATGCTTTTTAAGAAAGAACTAAACGTTTTCCATGAAAAGAGGTAAAATTAACTAAAATACATTGCTTTTCATCTAAATGTGATTGTTTACATTAAAAAAAAGTAAAAATAACTTCAAAACAGTGTTTTTAACAGAAAACAAGGCTAATCTTTGAAAAAAAGAATTTAAGGGTTTCTCGTGAAATATGTAGGACTAACTAAAATACATTGTTTTTCATTTAAACTGATTGTTTTACGTAAAAAATATGTAAAACTAACTAAATATACTCGTTTTTATATAGAAATGAGTATTTTCCGCAAAAAGAAATAAAACTAACGTCAAAACAGAATTTTTTAACAGAAAACAATGATCGGGTTTGAAAATAAGTTAAATTGACTAAAAAACAGTTTCTGAGAAGAAATTTAGCGTTTTCGGCAAAAAGAAGACAAATGAACTAAAATACATTGCTTTTCATTTAAAACTGAGTGTTCTTCGTAAAAAGAACTAAAACTTAATAAAATACACTGTTTTTTATCTAAAAGTGAGTGTTTTTTGTGAAAAGAAGTAAACTAACTTCAAAAAAACGTTTTAAACAAAAATAAGGCTTTATCGTTGAAAAGAAGTATAATTGATTAAAAAACAGAGTTTTGAAAAGAAATTGGGTGTTTTCCGTGCAAAGAAGTAAAACTGATTATATGCATTTCTTTTCATCAAAAAGTGAGTGTTTTTCATGAAAAGAAGTAAAAAGAAATAAAAATCTATCCAACTTTCCCGGAAAGTAGATATTTCCCATTTTTTATGACACGAATTTCCCGTTTTCTATGATAATCTACTTCGCAAAATTAGGTAATATTTCCCTGAAATTACAAAAATCTACTTCCCCGAAAAGTCGATAATTTACTTTCCCGAAAGTAGAAATTCTATTTACTTTTCGGGAAAGTAGATAACTAACTTTCCCGGAAAGTAGATATTTCCCATTTTTGATGATACAAATTTTCCGTTTTCTATGATAATCTACTTCGCAAAATTAGGTAATATTTCCCCCAAAATTCGAAAATCTACTTCCCCGAAAAGTCGATAATCTACTTTTCAACGATAAGGCCTGTTTTCTGTTTAAAACGTTGTTTTTTGTGAAAAGAAGTAAAACTAACGTCAAAACACTCACTTTTAGATGAAAAACAGTGTATTTTTTAAGTTTTACTTCCTCTAACGAAAAACCCTCAATTTTAAATGAAAAGCAATATATTTTAGTTCATTTTACTTTTTCCCGAAAACGCTAAATTTCTTCTCAAAAACTGTTTTTGTCAATTTAACTTATTTGCAAACACAAGCCTTGTTTTCTGTTAAAAATTTCTGTTTTGAAGTTAGTTTTATTTCTTTTTGCGGAAAACACTCACTTTTAGATGAAAACCAGTGTATTTAGCTAGTTTTACATATTTTTTACGTAAGACATTCAGTTTTAGATGAAAAATAATGCATTTTAGTTAGTCTTACTTCTTTTCACGAAAAACCCTTAAATTCTTTTCAGAACACTATTTCTTTGTCAGGTATATTTTAGTTACTTTACTTCTATTTACGGAAAACAATCACTTTTAGATGAAAAGCAATGTATTTTAGTTAATTTTACCTCTTTTCATGGAAAACGCGTAGTTCTTTCTCAATAAGCCTTATTTTCTGCTGAAAAATAGTTTTTTAAAGTTAGTTTTACTTCCTTTTTATAGAGAACACACACTTTTAGATGAAAAGGAATGTATTTTAGTTAATTTTACTTTTATTTATGGAAAACGTTTAGTTTTATACTTCTTTTCGTATATAAGCCTTATTTTCTGTTGGAAAACAGTGTTTTAACGTTAGTTTTACTTCTTTTTACGGAAAACACTTAAATTATTTGAAAACAGTGTATTTCAGTTAGTTTTACTTCTTTTCACGGAAAGCAATCAGCTTAGAAGAAAAACAATGTATTTTAGTTTGTCCTACCCTTTTCACGGAAAATGCTTAATTTTTTTCATAACACTGGTTTTTAGTTTTAGTCAGTTTTACTTCTTTTCACGGAAAACGACCACTTTCTTTTGAAAACACTGGTTTTTAATCACTTGTCCTGCTTAAAAGATAGTTTTGAAGTTAGTTTTACTTCTTTTCACAAAAAACACTTTTAGATGAAAAACAATGTATCATAGTTAGTTTTACTTCTTTCACCGAAAACTTACTTTTAATGGAAACACAGTGTATTTCTGTTAGGTTTACTTCTTTTTACGGGGAAGTAGATTTTCCAATTTTCGGGGAAATATTACCTAATTTTGCGAAGTAGATTATCATAGAAAACGGGAAATTTGTATCATAAAAAATGGGAAATATCTACTTTCCGGGAAAGTTGGTTATCTATTTTCCAGAAAAGTGGATAGAGTATCTACTTTTCGGGAACCTAAGCTAATCTAACCCACCCTAACCCAACCCAACCCAACCGAACCCAACCAAACCAAACCTAACCTAAAGTAACCTAACCAAACCTAATCTAATCTAATCTAACCTAACCTAACCTAACCCCTAACACTGAAAATCAGTGTTTTGAAAAGAATTTAATAGTTTTCCGTGAAAAGAAGGTAAAAATAAGTAAAATACATTGGTTTTTATCTAAAACTGGATGTTTTTCGTGAAAAGAAGTAAAACTAACTAAAATTCACCTAACCTAACCTAACCTAACCTAACCTATCCTAACCTAACCTAGGTTAGGTTATGTTAGGTTAGGTTAGGTTAGGTTAGATTTTGTTAGGTTAGGTTAGGTTAGGTTGGGTTGGGTTGGTTTGGGTTGGGTTGGGTTGGGTTAGGTTGGGTTAGGTTAGTTTAGGTTAGGTTAGGTTAGGTTAGGTTGGGTTAGGTTCGGTTAGGTTAGGTTAGGTTAGGTTAGGTTAGGTTAGGTTAGGTTGGGTTAGGTTAGGTTAGGTTAGGTTAGGATAGGTTAGGTTAGGTTAGGTTAGGTTATGTTAGGTTTGGTACACTCCCAGGTACACCTCTGACACTCCCAGTTACACCTCCGATACTCCCAGGTACACCTCCGATACTCCCAAGTACACCTCTGACACTCCCAGGTACTCCTCTGACACTCCCTGGTTCACCTCTGAGACTCCCAGGTACACCTCTGACACTCCCTGGTACACCTCCGATATTCCCAGGTACACCTCCGATATTCCCAGGTACACCTCCGATACTCCCACTACACCTCCGATACTCGCAGTACACCTCTGACACTCCCAGGTACATCCTGTGACACTCCCAGGTACACCTCTGACACTCCCAGGTACTCCTATGATTTTCCCAGGTACACCTCCGATATTCCCAGGTACACCTCCGATACTCCCAGGTACACCTTTGAGACTCCCAGGTACTCCACTGACACTCCCTGGTACACCTCTGACACTCCCAGGTACACCTCTGACACTCCCAGGTACACCTCCGATACTCCCAGGTACACCTCCGATACTCCCAGGTACACCTCCGACACTCCCAGGTACACCTCCGATACTCCCAGGTACACCTCTGATACTCCCAGGTACACCTCAGTCACTCCCTGGTACACCTCTGACACTCCCAGGTACATCTCTTTCACTCCCTGGTTCTCCCCTGACACTCCCAGGTACACCTCAGACACTCCCAGGTACACCTCACACACTCCCAGGTACACCTCTGACACTCCCAGGTACACCTCAGACACTCCTAGGTACACCTCTCACACTCCCAGGTACATCTCTCACACTCCGAGGTACTACTGTGACACTCCCTGGTACATCGCTGATACTCCCAGGTACACCTCAGACACTCCCAGGTACACCTCTGACACTCCCAGGTACACCTCTGACACTCCCAGGTACTCCTCTGACACTCCCTGGTACATCTCTGACACTCCAGGTACACCTCAGACACTCCCAGGTACACCTCTGACACTCCAGGTACACCTCTGACACTCCAGGTACACCTCCGACACTCCCAGGTACACCTCTCACACTCCCAGGTACACCTCTGACACTCCCAGGTACACCTCTGACACTCCCAGGTACACCTCTGACACTCCCAGGTACTCCACTGACACTCCCTGGTACACCTCTGACACTCCCAGGTACACCTCCGACACTCCCAGGTACACCTCCGATATTCCCAGGTACACCTCCGATACTCCCAGGTACACCTTTGAGACTCCCAGGTACTCCACTGACACTCCCTGGTACACCTCTGACACTCCTAGGTACACCTCTGACACTCCCAGGTACACCTCTGACACTCCCAGGTACACCTCTGACACTCCAGGTACTCCACTGACATTCCCTGGTACACCTCTGACACTCCCAGGTCCGCCTCCGACACTCCCAGGTACAACTCCGACACTCCCAGGTACACCTCCGATACTCTTAGGTAGACCGCTGACACTCCCAGATACACCTCATACACGTCGAGGTACACCTCAGAGATGTACCTGGGAGTGTCGGAGGTGTACCTGGCAGTGTCTGAAGTGTACCTGGCAGTGTCAGCGGTGTACCTGGGAGTGTCACCAGTGTACCTGGGAGTGTTAGAGGTGTATCAGGGAGTGACAGAGGAGTACCTAGGAGTGTCAGAGGTGTACCTGGGAGTGTGAGAAGTGTACCTGGGAGTGTCTGCGGTGTACATGGGAGTGTCAGAGGTGTACCTGGGAGTGTCAGAGGTGTACCTAGGAGTGTCAGAGGTGTACCTGGGAGTGTCAGAGGTGTATCTGGGAGTGTCGGACGTGTACCTGGGAGTGTCAGAAGTATACCAGGGAATGTCTGGGGTGTGCCTGGGCGTATCGGGGAGGACCTGGGAGTGTCAGAGGTGTACCTGGGAGTGACATGGGTGTTCCAGGGAGTGTCAGTGGAGTACCTGGGAGTGTCAGAGGTGTACCTGGGAGTGTCAGAGGTGTACCTGGGAGTGTCTGAGGTGTACCTGGGAGTGTCTGAGGTGTACCTGGAGTGTCTGAGGTGTACCTGGGAGTGTCAGGGTGTACCTGGGAGTGTCAGAGGTGTACCTGGGAGTGTCAGAGGTGTACCTGGGAGTGTCAGAGGTGTACCTGGGAGTGTCAGAGGTGTACCTGGGAGTGTCAGAGGTGTACTAGGAGTGTCAGAGGTGTACCTGGGAGTGTCAGAGGTGTACCTAGGAGTATCGGAGGTTTACCTGGGAGTGTCGGAGTTGTACCTGGGAGTGTCGGAGGTGTACCTGGGAGTGTCAGAGGTGTACCTGGGAGTGTCAGAGGTGTACCTGGGAGTGTCAGAGGTGTACCTGGAGTGTCAGAGGTGTACCTGGGAGTGTCAGAGGTGTACCTGGGAGTGTCAGAGGTGTACCTGGGAGTGTCTAGGTGTACCTGGGAGTGTCAGAGGTGTACCTGGGAGTGTCTGAGGTGTACCTGGGAGTGTCAGAGGTGTACCTGGGAGTGTCAGAGGTGTACCTGGGAGTGTCAGAGGTGTACCTGGGAGTGTCAGAGGTGTACCTGGGAGTGTCAGAGGTGTACCTGGGAGTGTCGGAGGTGTACATGGAGTGTCAGAGGTGTACCTGGCAGTGTCAGCGGTGTACCTGGGAGTGTCAGAGGTGTACCTGGGAGTGTCTGAGGTGTACCTGGGAGTGTCAGAGGTGTACCTGGAGTGTCAGGTGTACCTGGGAGTGTCAGAGGTGTACCTGGGAGTGTCAGAGGTGTACCTGGGAGTGTCTGAGGTGTACCTGGGAGTGTCAGAGGTGTACCTGGGAGTGTCAGAGGTGTACCTGGGAGTGTCAGAGGTGTACCTGGGAGTGTCAGAGGTGTACCTGGGAGTGTCTGAGGTGTACCTGGGAGTGTCAGAGGTGTACCTGGGAGTGTCAGAGGTGTACCTGGGAGTGTCAGAGGTGTACCTGGGAGTGTCAGAGGTGTACCTAGAAGTGACTGAGGTGTACCAGGGAGTGTCAAAGGTGTACTTGGGAGTGTCAGAGGTGAACCTCGGAGTGTCAGCGGTGTACCTAGGAGTGTCTGAGTTGTACCTGGGAGTGTCAGAGGTGCACATTCTGATAATCCCAGGTACACCTCCGACACTCCCAGGTACACTTCTCACGCTCCCAGGTACACCTCCGACACTCCCAGGTACAACTCCGACACTCCCAGGTACATCTCTTTCACTCTCTGGTTCTCCCCTGACACTCCCAGGTACACCTCAGACACTCCCAGGAACACCTCACACACTACCAGGTACACCTCTGACATTCCCAGGTACACCTCAGACATTTCTAGGTACACATCTCACAGTCTCAGGTACACCTCTCACACTCCCAGGTTCTCCTGTGACACTACCTGGTACTTCTCTGACAGTCCCGGGTTCACCTCAGACACTCCCAGGTACACCTCAGACACTCTCAGGTACACCTCTGACATTCCCAGGCACACCTCTGACACTCCCAGGTACACCTCTGACACTCCCAGGTACACCTCTGACACTCCAGGTACACCTCTGACACTCCCAGGTACACCTCTGACACTCCCAGGTACACCTCTGACACTCCCAGGTACACCTCTGACACTCCCAGGTACACCTCTGACACTCCCAGGTACACCTCTGACACTCCCAGGTACACCTCTGACACTCCCAGGTACACCTCTGACACTCCCAGGTACACCTCTGACACTCCCAGGTACACCTCCGACACTCCCAGGTACACCTCTGACACTCCCAGGTACACCTCTGACACTCCCAGGTACACCTCTGACACTCCCAGGTACACCTCTGACACTCCCAGGTACACCTCTGACACTCCCAGGTACACCTCTGACACTCCCAGGTACACCTCTGACACTCCCAGGTACACCTCTGACACTCCCAGGTACACCTCTGACACTCCCGGTACACCTCTGACACTCCCAGGTACACCTCTGACACTCCCAGGTACACCTCTGACACTCCCAGGTACACCTCTGACACTCCCAGGTACACCTCTGACACTCCCAGGTACACCTCTGACACTCCCAGGTACACCTCTGACACTCCCAGGTACACCTCTGACACTCCCAGGTACACCTCTGACACTCCCAGGTACACCTCTGACACTCCCAGGTACACCTCTGACACTCCCAGGTACACCTCTGACACTCCCAGGTACACCTCTGACACTCCCAGGTACACCTCTGACACTCCCAGGTACACCTCTGACACTCCCAGGTACACCTCTGACACTCCCAGGTACACCTCTGACACTCCCAGGTACACCTCTGACACTCCCAGGTACACCTCTGACACTCCCAGGTACACCTCTGACACTCCCAGGTACACCTCTGACACTCCCAGGTACACCTCTGACACTCCCAGGTACACCTCTGACACTCCCAGGTACACCTCTGACACTCCCAGGTACACCTCTGACACTCCCAGGTACACCTCTGGCTCACCCTGGTGCTCCTCAGGCACTCCCAGGTACACCTCTGACACTCCCAGGTACACCTCTGACACTCCCAGGTACACCTCTGACACTCCCAGGTACACCTCTGACACTCCCAGGTACACCTCTGACACTCCCAGGTACACCTCTGACACTCCCAGGTACACCTCTGACACTCCCAGGTACACCTCTGACACTCCCAGGTACACCTCTGACACTCCCAGGTACACCTCTGACACTCCCAGGTACACCTCTGACACTCCCAGGTACACCTCTGACACTCCCAGGTACACCTCTGACACTCCCAGGTACACCTCTGACACTCCCAGGTACACCTCTGACACTCCCAGGTACACCTCTGACACTCCCAGGTACACCTCTGACACTCCTAGTTACACCTCAGACACTCCCAGGTACACCTCTGACACTCCAAGTTTCACCCCAGACACTCCCAGGTACACCTCTTATACTCCCAGGTTCTCCTCTGACACTCCCTTTTACACCTCAGACACTCCCAGGTACACCCCTGACACTTCCAAGATCACCTCTGACACTCCCAGGTACACCTCTGACACTCCCAGGTACACCACTGACACTCCCAGGTACACCTCTGACACTCCCAGGTACACCTCTGACACTCCCAGGTACACCTCTGACACTCCCAGGTACACCCCAGACACTCCCAGGTACACTCCGACACTCCCAGGTACACCTCCGACACTCCCAGGTACACCTCTGACACTCCCAGGTACACCTCTGACACTCCCAGGTACACCTCTGACACTCCCAGGTACACCTCTGACACTCCCAGGTACACCTCTGACACTCCCAGGTACTCCCTGACACTCCCAGGTACACCTCAGACACTCCCAGGTACACCTCTGACACTCCCAGGTACACCTCTGACACTCCCAGGTACACCTCTGACACTCCCAGGTACACCTCTGACACTCCCAGGTACACCTCTGACACTCCCAGGTACACCTCTGACACTCCCAGGTACACCTCTGACACTCCCAGGTACACCTCTGACACTCCCAGGTACACCTCTGTCACTCCCAGGTACTACTCTGACACTCCCAGGTACACCTCAGACACTCCCAGGTACACCTCAGACACTCCCAGGTACACCTCAGACACTCCCAGGTACACCTCAGACACTCCCAGGTACACCTCTGACATACACATTTTCACCACCGACACTCCCAGGTACACCTCTGACACTCCCTGGTACACCTCTGACACTCCCAGGTACACCTCTGACACTCCCTGGTACTCATTTCACAATCCCAGGTACACCTCAGACACTCCCAGGTACACCTCAGACACTTCCAGGTACACCTCTGACACTCCCAGGTACACCTCTGACACTCCCAGGTACACCTCTGACACTCCCAGGTACACCTCTGACACTCCCAGGTACACCTCTGACACTCCCAGGTACACCTCTGACACTCCCAGGTACACCTCTGACACTCCCAGGAACTCCACTCATACTGCCAGGTACTCCTATCACACTCCTAGGTACACCTCTGACACTCCCAGGTAAACGTCCGATACTCCTAGGTACACCTCTGACACTCCTAGGTATTCCTCTGACACTCCCTGGTACACCTCTGACACTCCCAGGTACACCTCTTTCACTCCCTGGTTCTCCCCTGACACTCCCAGGTACACCTCAGACACTCCCAGGTACACCTCAGACACTCCCAGGTACACCTCTGACACTCCCTGGTACACCTCAGACACTTCTAGGTACACCTCTCACACTCTCAGGTACACCTCTCACACTCCCAGGTACTCCTGTGACACTCCCTGGTACTTCTCTGACACTCCCAGGTACACCCCAGACACTCCCAGGTACACTTCCCACACTCGCAGGTACACCTCCGACGCTCCCAGGTACACCTCTGACACTCCAAGGTACATCTCTGACACTCACAGGTACACCTCTGACACTCCCAGGTACACCTCTGACACTCCCAGGTACACCTCTGACACTCCCATGTACTCCACTGACATTCCCTGGTACACCTCTGACACTCCCAGGTACACGTCCAACACTCCCAGATACACCTCTGACACTCCCAGGTACATCTCGGACACTCCCAGGTACACCTCTGACACTCCCAGGTACACCCCTGACACTCCCAGGTACAACTCAGACACTCTCATGTACACCTCTGACATTTCCTGGTACACCTCCGACACTCCCAGGTACACCTCAGACACTCCCTGGTACACCTCTGACACTCCTAGGTACACCTCTTTCACTCCCTGGTTCTCCCCTGACACTCACAGGTACACCTCAGACACTCCCAGGTACACCTCAGACACTCCCAGGTACACCTCTGACACTCCCTGGTACACCTCAGACACTTCTAGGTACACCTCTCACACTCGCAGGTACATCTCTCACACTCCCAGGTATTCCTGTGACACTCCCTGGTATTTCTCAGACACTCCCAGGAACACCTCAGACACTCCTAGGTACACCTCTGACATTCCCAGGCACACCACTGACACTCCAAGGTAAACCGCTGACACTGCCAGGTACACCTCTGACACTCCATGTACACCTCCGACACTCCCAGGTACAACTCTCACACTCCCAGGTACTCCACTGACACTCCCTGGTACACCCTGACACTCCCAGGTACACCTCTGACACTCCCAGGTACACCTCTGACACTCCCAGGTACACCCCAGACACTCCCAGGTACACTTCTCACACTCTCAGGTACACCTCCGACACTCCCAGGTACACCTCTGACACTCCCAGGTACACCTCTGACACTCCCAGGTACACCTCCGATATTCCCAGGTACACCTCCGATATTCCCAGGTACACCTCCAATACTCCCAAGTACACCTTTGAGACTCCCAGGTACTTCATTGACACTCCCTGGTATACCTCTGACATTCCCAGGTACACCTCTGACACTCCCAGGTACACATTCTGATACTCCCAGGTACACGTCTGACACTCCCAGGTCCGCCTCCGACACTCCCAGGTACAACTCCGACACTCCCAGGTAAACCTCCGATACTCCTAGGTACACCTCTGACACTCCAAGGTACACCTCTGACACTCCTAGGTATTCCTCTGACACTCCCTGGTACACCTCTGACACTCCCAGGTACACCTCAGACACTCCCTGGTACACCTCTGACACTCCAAGGTACACCTCTTTCACTCCCTGGTTCTCCCCTGACACTCCCAGGTACACCTCAGACACTCCCAGGTACACCTCAGACACTCACAGGTACACCTCTGACACTCCCTGGTACACCTCAGACACTTCTAGGTACACCTCTCACACTCGCAGGTACACCTCTCACACTCCCAGGTACTCCTGTGACACTCCCTGGTATTTCTCTGACACTCCCAGGTACACCTCAGACACTCCCAGGTACACCTCAGACACTCCCAGGTACACCTAAGACACTCCCAGGCACACCTCTGACACTCCCAGGTACACCACTGACACTGCCAGGTACACATCTGACATTCCATGTACACTGCCGACACTCCCAGGTACACCTCTGACACTCCCATGTATTCCACTGACACTCCCTGGTACACCCCTGACACTCTCAGGTACACCTCTGACACTCCCAGGTACACTTCTGACACTGCCAGGTACACCTCAACTACTCCCAGGTACACCGCAGATACTCCCAGGTACACCCCAGACACTTCCAGGTACACCTCTGACACTCCCAGTTACACCTCTGACACTCTCTGGTACACCTCTGACACTCCCAGGTACACCTCTTTCACTCCCTGGTTCTCCCCTGACACTCCCAGTGTTAGGTTCTGAATAATAAGTTCTATATACAGGAGAGAACACAAACACCTGTATAGTTTTGTAGGTTCGGTTTAATGGATAAGAGTATGTACACAGAGGGAAGCAGCACTCTCCCTTGGCTAGGCTCCTTGTCAACTGCTATAGGCGACGTATGGCAAGTGATACATTAGCAGCTTCCATACGTCGCCAGGCACATTAATTAAGCGTGTGGGATATGGTAATAACATTGCCACACGCTGCTAGCTAGGCTGAATAAATAATACATAAATGGAGCACATACATAATATACATACATGATATATAATCCAGCATACATAATATACATACACCTCCCTCCCCCCTATACGCTCATAGCAAAGTCTTGAGCGGACCTTTTCTTTTGGATCCGTTCTGAGCGTCGAGGGACTTCATCACTGGGAAGGGTATGGGACTCAACACTGGTGGCGGGGCCAGCAGAAGGCATTGTTACGGGTCGGAGAAAACGGCGGTTCCTCCACCACACACGACCACTGGGTAACCGCACCTGGTAGTCCCGTGACCTGCCGAGACCCATGACTACGCCTACTTTGTCCCAACGTAGGGAGGTCGGGTCCTGAACACGGACTTGGGTGCCGACACTCAACCTGGGGAGAGAACGGGCGTGGTCATTGTAGCGGGCGACGACGTCCTGAACACGTTCGGCGGCTCGGCGATCACAATCCTCTGTCTTGGCCTGCCACTCCTTGGAGAAGGATTGAGGGTGAGCAGGGACACAAGAACGAAGGGGGCGTCCATACAAAACCTGGGCAGGGGAGCGTCCGGTGTAGTTAGGTGTGTTGCGGAGTTCAAGAAGACCCCTGTCGAAGGCCTCGCAGTCAATGTTCCCAGAAGGGGCCACCTTAAGGATGAGGTGCTTCAGGGATTTGACAGCAGCCTCAGCGTGGCCGTTGGACTGCGGGTAATGGGGCGATGACAACACATGCCGGACTCCCCATCGGTCAAGGAACACAGCAAAGTCCCGGCTTGTGAACTGAGGCCCTCCGTCGGTTCGCAGGCGTACAGGAACGCCCACGTCACGGAAGTAGTGGCGGAACTTGCTGATGGTGGCGGCAGACGTCGTGTCATTACCGCACTTGATGACAACCGGCCAACCAGAGAGACGGTCGACGATAACGAGGAAGGACTTTCCTGACACACAGAAAAAGTCGGCCGACACAGACTCAAAGGGGCGGGTGGGGTTGTCGTCACTCATAAAGGGTTCCTGCTGCTGGCTGGGTTGTAATACTTGGCAGGGCTCACACGCACGGACAACATTGGAGATGTCGGAGTTGATGCCGGGCCAGAACACAGTCTGTCGTGCACGTCGTTTGGTGGCCTCAGCTCCACGGTGACTGTCGTGAAGGCGGGCCAAGGCGTGGGGACGTGATGCAGCAGGGACAACTACACGTGCTCCGTACAGAACAAGGTCTCCGTCGCAGTAGAGTTCATCGCGGAGTTTCCAATACGGGAGCAGGGTGTTGTGAAGATCGTAGCGGTTGCTAGGAAATCCATTCCTCACACACTCGACGAGTCGGACATAGGAAGGGTCATCTCGGGCCGCTGTTCGAAGGTCCTCCATTGCCTTGTCGTCATCTGGTGACAGGTCCGAACGAAGGGATTGGACGGCATGGAGAGTGACCACAGTCCTGACGGAAAGAGCGAGGTCGGCGTCGAGTACATGGTCTTCTGGAGTAGGGCGGCTGACAGGAGAGCGGGATAAGGCATCAGGGATGCAGAGCTCCTTACCAGCACGCCACACTGCAGTGAAGATGTACGCCGAGAGCTTCTCTTTCAGACGCTGGAGGCGAGGGTTCTCAACGGCGTCTAGCGTGTAGTGGTTGAGGATCGGGACAAGCGGGCGATGGTCGGTCACTAGGTGAAAGTATTGCAGGCCTATGAGGTAAAACCTGCACTTGGACATCGCCCAAACCGCAGCCAACAGCTCCAACTCAATAGTGGCGTAGCGCGTCTCAGTGTCAGAGAGGAAACGCGAGCCACACTGGACGAGCCGGAACTGCCCTCCACCATGATCCTGCAGTAGGGCGTATCCCACGCCATACAAGCGTGAGGCATCTGTCTGCAGAACTGTCGGCAAGGCTGGGTCAAACGTGGCGAGGACAGGTGGACGAGACAGGGCCTGTTTCACTTGCTGGAAGGCCTTGTCGTGGTCGGGGGTCCACAGGAATGTCCTCTTGGGGCTCATCAGGGGGCGAAGTGGTTGAGCAGCTGCGGAGATGTCCGACGAAAACTCTGCTAACTGGTTGACGAGACCGATGAAGGACCTCAAGTCGGTCAGGTTAGCAGGGGTGGGAAAATCCGTAATGGCGCGGACCTTTTCCGGGTCAGCTGCGATACCATTCCCTGAGAGGGTGTACCCACAAAAGTCAACTGAAGAGCTGGCCAGAACAAACTTGTCGGCATTTAGGGTAATGCCGTGCTTCCGGCACCTGTTGAGTACCTCGTAGATACGGCAGAGGTGATCCATATAATCCTCGTCGTACACGAGTATGTCGTCGACCACTTTCACGCAGTTTGCCAGACCTTGTAGAGCCATATCACCTCGAAGACAGAAAGCGTCTCCTGTAGCGGCGAATCCCATGGGGCCACGGCAATAACTGTAACGTCCATGCGGGGTGATGAACGTTGTGAGTGGTCGGTCTTCTTCGGCAAGCTCTATCTGCCAGTATCCACACAGGGCGTCCATCGTCGTGAAGAAGCGCGCCTTCGGGTTCACGCTGCGTATGGCTGCAAAGGGCGTGGGAGAAGGGTGCGCAGGACGAGACACCTGGTTGTTGAGCTTGGAAAGGTCAGTGGTGATCCGAACACCACCTTTAGGTTTTGCGACGACAACCATCGGGTGACACCATGGAGACGGGTCATCGCCGGTTGGTACAATAATTTCTTGGGCGACCATGGAGTCCAGCTCGTTTTTGACCGCCTCGCGGAAGGCCAGGGGAACCAGTCGAGGGGTGTAAATAGCGAATGGCTTCGCGTCGTCCCTCAGGTGGATCCTCATGGGGGGGCCTGCCATCTTCTTGAGAGGCTTGGATTCCAGAGCGGACTTGGTCACCAGAACGTCGCTGAATTCCTTCAGGAAGTACTTCCGAGCATCCGAAGGAGAGGTGTCACTGGCAAGAGGCAGGGGTAGGGCGGCAGCAGGGTCGTTGCTGCTCCCTTTTTGCACCCTGTTGGCGTGTTTTACCTCAAGAATAGGTTTGGGGAAGTCCTGGGAGATGATGGCCAACTCCTGACAATGTCTGTAGGACAGCAAAGGAGTCTGGACACCGTTATGCACATCAATCCAGGCTTGACACGACCTGTTGCCAAAGGTGACTTGTGCTTGGAGTGAACCCAGGGCCGGGGTCATCTGTGAACCATCTGCCATAAAGCGGAGATCCTTGGGGGGCGGTCCTAGATCACTTGGAGAGAGCCCCAAGCATTGCAAATGCTGGGGACCGATGACTGTAGCATCAGCGCCGGTGTCGGGCAACATCTGAAGACGGGATGACACACCGCCGTAGGTCACGATGACGCTGATGTACTGGGGGACTTTGGTCCTGGGACGCTGGGGGGAGCACACATTCCTAATGTGGCTCGAGCGTTGTCAAGAGTCGTCGTACCTCTGATTGGAAGACTGTGGGCGGCCCTCTCTGGTGGAGGGGGGCTGAAGCTTCCGCCGACGCGGTCCCTTGGGTATGTTGGAAGGGCAACACTTGTCATAGTGGCCCAGACGACCACACACATTGCACTGGACGCGTTTGGCTGGGCACCGTACTGTGAGTGACCAGTGGCCCTTACGGTCACAACTGTTGCAGGTAGACTGAGCAGCTGGACACACCTGTGTTCCGTGCTGCTTACCACAGTTGTTGCAAAATAAACCGGGCGTGGACGTGGTGGGCGAAGGCGTAGGAACAGACTTCTTGTCCTTCTTGTACCGGGACACAGCGCGTACAGCTGTAGGGGGAGCACGGATGGCAGAGGTGGCACACCTGGCAGCCTCATAGGAGCGACATATCGTCAACACATCCTTAAGAGAAGAGGAAGAGTCGAGGGAGGTGAGGCGTTGGACAAGTTCCTCGTCCTTAACACCCATCAGGATCACCTGCCTCAACTGGGTCTCCTCGCACTGCTGGTGGTGGCCTGGACATATATCTACCTCTTCCGAGGCTCTCTTAAGACGCACGTAAAAGGCATCAAAAGACTCACCCTCCATCTGTCTGCAGCTAAACAATTCCCTCCTGCGCAGAGCTTCATTCTGCTGTCCTTTGATGTGCCGTTGTAGAACGTCCAGTACCTCCTCTACAGACAGCGAAGAGGTTGGGGGTACCTGCAACGTATGTTCCAAGACACGCTGAATTTCCAAGGACAGGCACATACGCAGCTGGATGAGTTGTTTAGGCTGTGACAAACTCTGGAGATCCACCATTGTAGAATAATCAGTCCACCGTCGCCGCCATTCACGAAAAGTCTGGAAAGTCTCATCAGGCTTCAAGATGGGCGGCGTTTGAGCTGCTGCTTTAGGTGGGGCTGGGGGGTGTGAAGGAAGCATGGATGAGGTATCTGAACCAGTCAGTACCGAGGCAGTGTTAGAGCCAGGGGCTTGGTTAACAGTGAGGCGAGATATCAAGGCTTCAAACCGTTCACTGTCTTCCAATCTCCGTTGGTTGTCTCGTTCTGCCTCTGCTTGCCTTCTGTGCTCATCCGCCAAACGTCTGTGGGCTTCATCCTCGCGTTTCTCATCTCTCATAAACTTCAGTAAAGCAATTATCTCTGGAGACAACGCTGAATATTGAGGTGAGGGACTGCGCGATGTGGGGGCTGGAGCGTCGTGGCCGGCCTGGTCATCCATCTCTGCGGGGCTATCACCCGCCTGGCTCATCCAGACGCTGGGTCCACGGCTACGTAAGGCGTGAGACATAACTACTTCCTCTGTGTACTATGTCTTAAATCAGTGTTGACCGGTCAGCCCGTCGTATCAACAAGATTTCAGACAAAAAATTAATTAAATACACAGATAAGTAGGTTATATATATAAAATATATATAAGGAAGCCGCGCGGTCAGCGAGTGTTAGTACGTGTATGTGGTGTGTGTGTCCCGGGCGGGCAAAGCGTCTCGCCCCAGCTGTGAGGGGGGGTGGAGGCGGCGCTGTGAGGGGGGTGGAGGGAGAGGCGCGGCGACTCCCAGTCAGTCCAGTTACCCTCAGGACGCGGTCAGAGACGGGTGCACTGAACTCTACTCCTTACAAATGCCCAGAACGTGCCGTATACCTTGGGAATCCTTTAGAACAAGGTCACACATGAATGGCACGAACACACAATGCACTAAACACTTCACAGAAAATCACTGTCACTGACACTGCTCAAAGTTGCTGAAATTCTTCGAGGAGAGTGACGCGCCGGAGTTGACCCAAGCGAGAGGAGGAGTCCATAGCCGGCTTTCCACAACTTTGCACTATCACTCGTAATTATCCAGTAAGATCGGATCACTGCGCCATGTTAGGTTCTGAATAATAAGTTCTATATACAGGAGAGAACACAAACACCTGTATAGTTTTGTAGGTTCGGTTTACTGGATAAGAGTATGTACACAATGGAGAGCAGCACTCTCCCTTGCTAGGCTCCTTGTCAACTGCTATAGGCGACGTATGGCAAGTGATACATTAGCAGCTTCCATACGTCGCCAGGCACATTAATTAAGCGTGTGGGATATGGTAATAACATTGCCACACGCTGCTAGCTAGGCTGAATAAATAATACATAAATGGAGCACATACATAATATACATACATGATATATAATCCAGCATACATAATATACATACACCCAGGTACACCTCTGACACTCGAAGGTTCACCTCAGACACTCCTAGGTACACCTCTCACACTCTCACCTACACCTCTCACTCTCCCAGGTTCTCCTGTGACACTCCCTGGTAATTCTCTGACACTCCCGGGTACAGCTCAGACACTCCCAGGTACACCTCAGACACTCCCAGGTACACCTCTGACACTCCATGTACACCTCCGACACTCCCAGGTACACCTCTGACACTCCCAGATACACCTCTGATACTCCCAGGTACACCTCCGATACTCCCAGGTACACCTCCGATATTCCCAGGTACACCTCTGATACTCCCAGGTACACCTTTGAGACTCCAGGTACTCCACTGACACTCCCTGGTACACCTCTGACATTCACAGTTACACCTCCGACACTCCCAGGTACACCTCTCACACTCCCAGGTACACCTCCGATACTCCCAGATCTACCTTTGACACTCCCAGGTACTTCACTGACACTCCCTGGTACACCTCTGACACTCCCACGTACACCTCTGACACTCCCAGGTACACGTCTCACACTCCCAGGTACTCCTCTGACATTCCCTGGTACACGTCTGACACTCCCAGGTCCGCCTCCGACACTCCCAGGTACAATTCCCCCACTCCCAGGTACACTCCGATACTCCCAGGTATACTCTCGACACTCCCAGGTACTCCCCGATACTCCCAGGTACACCCCAGACACTGCCAGGTACATCTCTGAGGTGCACCTGGGAGTGTTTGAGGTGTACCTGGGAGTGTCGGAGGTGTACCTGGGAGCGTGAGAAGTATACCTGGGAGTATCGGAGGTGTACCTGGGAGTGGGGGAATTGTACCTGGGAGTGTCGGAGGCGGACCTGGGAGTGTCAGACGTGTACCAGGGAATGTCAGTGGAGTACCTGGGAGTGTGAGACGTGTACCTGGGAGTGTCAGAGGTGTACGTGGGAGTGTCAGAGGTGTACCAGGGAGTGTCAGTGAAGTACCTGGGAGTCTCAAAGGTAGATCTGGGAGTATCGGAGGTGTACCTGGGAATATCGGAGGTGTACCTGGGAATATCGGAGGTGTACCTGGGAGTGTCAGAGGTGTACCAGGGAGTGTCAGTGGAGTACCTGGGAGTCTCAAAGGTGTACCTGGGAGTGTCAGAGGTGTACCTGGGAATATCGGAGGTGTACCTGGGAGTATCGAGGTGTACCTGGGAGTATCAGAGGTGTATCTGGGAGTGTCACAGGTGTACCTGGGAGTGTCGGAGGTGTACATGGAGTGTCAGAGGTGTACCTGGGAGTGTCTGAGGTGTACCTGGATGTGTCTGAGCTGTACCCGGGAGTGTCAGAGGAGTTACCAGGAGTGTCCAGGAGTACCTGGGAGAGTGAGAGGTGTAGCGTGAGAGTGTCAGAGGTGTACCTAGGAGTGTCAGAGGTGTACCTGGGAGTGTCTGAGGTGTACCTGGGTGTATGTATATTATGTATGCTGGATTATATATCATGTATGTATATTATGTATGTGCTCCATTTATGTATTATTTATTCAGCCTAGCTAGCAGCGTGTGGCAATGTTATTACCATATCCCACACGCTTAATTAATGTGCCTGGCGACGTATGGAAGCTGCTAATGTATCACTTGCCATACGTCGCCTATAGCAGTTGACAAGGAGCCTAGCCAAGGGAGAGTGCTGCTCTCCTCTGTGTACATACTCTTATCCAGTAAACCGAACCTACAAAACTATACAGGTGTTTGTGTTCTCTCCTGTATATAGAACTTATTATTCAGAACCTAACATGGCGCAGTGATCCGATCTTACTGGATAATTACGAGTGATAGCGCAAAGTTTGTGGAAAGCCGGCTAGGGACTCTCGCTTGGGTCAACTCCCGCGCGTCATCCTCGAAGAATTTCAGCAACTTTGAGCAGTGTCAGTGACAGTGATTTTCTGTGAAGTGTTTAGTGCATTGTGTGTTCGTGCCATTCATGTGTGACCTTGTTCTAAAGGATTCCCAAGGTATACGGCACGTTCTGGGCATTTGTAAGGAGTAGAGTTCAGTGCACCCGTCTCTGACCGCGTTCTGAGGGTAACTGGACTGACTGGGAGTCGCCGCGCCTCTCCCTCCACCCCCCTCACAGCGCCGCCTCCACCCCCCCTCACAGCTGGGGCGAGACGCTTTGCCCGCCCGGGACACACACTCACACACATACACGTACTAACACTCGCTGACCGCGCGGCTTCCTTATATATATTTTATATATATAACCTACTTATCTGTGTATTTAATTAATTTTTTGTCTGAAATCTTGTTGATACGACGGGCTGACCGGTCAACACTGATTTAAGACATAGTACACAGAGGAAGTAGTTATGTCTCACGCCTTACGTAGCCGTGGACCCAGCGTCTGGATGACTCAGGCGGGTGATAGCCCCGCAGAGATGGATGACCAGGCCGGCCACGACGCTCCAGCCCCCACATCGCGCAGTCCCTCACCTCAATATTCAGCGTTGTCTCCAGAGATAATTGCTTTACTGAAGTTTATGAGAGATGAGAAACGCGAGGATGAAGCCCACAGACGTTTGGCGGATGAGCACAGAAGGCAAGCAGAGGCAGAACGAGACAACCAACGGAGATTGGAAGACAGTGAACGGTTTGAAGCCTTGATATCTCGCCTCACTGTTAACCAAGCCCCTGGCTCTAACACTGCCTCGGTACTGACTGGTTCAGATACCTCATCCATGCTTCCTTCACACCCCCCAGCCCCACCTAAAGCAGCAGCTCAAACGCCGCCCATCTTGAAGCCTGATGAGACTTTCCAGACTTTTCGTGAATGGCGGCGACGGTGGACTGATTATTCTACAATGGTGGATCTCCAGAGTTTGTCACAGCCTAAACAACTCATCCAGCTGCGTATGTGCCTGTCCTTGGAAATTCAGCGTGTCTTGGAACATACGTTGCAGGTACCCCCAACCTCTTCGCTGTCTGTAGAGGAGGTACTGGACGTTCTACAACGGCACATCAAAGGACAGCAGAATGAAGCTCTGCGCAGGAGGGAATTGTTTAGCTGCAGACAGATGGAGGGTGAGTCTTTTGATGCCTTTTACGTGCGTCTTAAGAGAGCCTCGGAAGAGGTAGATATATGTCCAGGCCACCACCAGCAGTGCGAGGAGACCCAGTTGAGGCAGGTGATCCTGATGGGTGTTAAGGACGAGGAACTTGTCCAACGCCTCACCTCCCTCGACTCTTCCTCTTCTCTTAAGGATGTGTTGACGATATGTCGCTCCTATGAGGCTGCCAGGTGTGCCACCTCTGCCATCCGTGCTCCCCCTACAGCTGTACGCGCTGTGTCCCGGTACAAGAAGGACAAGAAGTCTGTTCCTACGCCTTCGCCCACCACGTCCACGCCCGGTTTATTTTGCAACAACTGTGGTAAGCAGCACGGAACACAGGTGTGTCCAGCTGCTCAGTCTACCTGCAACAGTTGTGACCGTAAGGGCCACTGGTCACTCACAGTA